>JAJIZL010016613.1:0-14823 GCA_023969395.1 Amblyomma maculatum | reverse complement strand
GGGAACAGTAGTCGAGCGCCGTAACCACTGCACCACCCCGGCGGGGTAGGTTTGCATATTAGTTACCGGCCGCAAGAGCATTAAGTATTATATAAATATGGTGCATAGATTGTCCAAGGAGCCCGAATATACCAGAAAAAGGCAGCCATTGAAAATGTCAAGAGTTTTAGCCCCTTTTTAAACCTGGTTATAACGGGCTAAATCGCTGCTCAGGTGTTTTAGCAGCCTTTCTAGCACTGTCACGCTCCTTATCCTTAGCGAGAGCTGCTGGACGACGCGAAACGTCCGCTGGGTGATCGGAGCAGGATTAGTGTTTCCGGCACTGGCTTCTGTACGACTGAGGTCTCGACGACGTTCAAGCGCGCTCTTTAGCATGGGTAATCTGAACGCATCCCCGCACATATCTGTGTTTTACACAAGTAGAGTATCACATGATCAACTTCCGCCGTACGCCAATGTGGCGTCATTACAACAGCTATCCCTGTGCCACCTGGAGGTCAAGGTCAAAAGTCAAGGTTACATGACACAACCATACAAGGCACGCATTGTTAGTCTTGGGAGTGGGCTCGTTTGACCTTGGCCTGGTTTCAAGGTCATTACACATAAAGTAGTAGAGTACTCTAAAAACGATCGCTTCAGCCGAAGTTCGCAAGAATTATATGAAATATAATGAAGTATGATGTCGTACTGCATGATTCTTTCCAATTTCCCTTATCATATTTATTTTTTTCTCATTGCGAAAGAGATTGACCGTTTTAGTCGTGCTGTCCCATAGCTGTTGAAAAGGCAAAACAAAAATTTGATAGAGTCACTTAAGACTGCTTACGTGTGGGAATACGAAAGCATTGCTTTTTGCGCGAGCGAGTTTCCTCCATTAAAGATCTTTCTACGACATGGTTCGTCTGCGTGATTCATGGTGTACAAAAGTGAAAGGAGACGAATTAAGATTCTCAGACGTTAAGATCTTCAGTGTCAAGAAACAGATACGTCTTGAAGATGTCGCTAGTGTACCATCGCCTCCGACTCGCGTTGTCGTAGTTGCTCTTCTGCCTGTCGGCGAGCGCATTTTAGACTAATGCGCCTAGCGCGTAGCTTGGATGGTGAAACGTCGACTGTCTTGGGCGGCACACCTCTCTTCGCTCGAGCAGCGCGTACAGCGGGTTCTGTCGTAGTAAATATGGACGCTGCGCCTTCCATCTCGGTGAAAGACGCGCCAAAAGCATGATGATGCCCGCTGCGGTCGCGCCGTCGTTGTCTTAAGAGCGACACTCTCTTCACGGCAAAAAATCTGTTATAAACGAATAGTCTCTAACGGTCGGCCCCCCTACTTGGCTATCTTGTGCAGCGTCCGGATGACCATCTTCTCCTCCTTGCCCTGGTAGCTCTCGGGCAGGTAGAAACCGAACACCAGGATTATGTCCCGGCCCATGACGGCGCGGAGAACCTGCACGCAAGCGACGAGAGATGCGCGCAAACGGCACAAGCATGACCGTTACCTGACCTGCAAGAAAATGGACATGTCTGTGCTGGCAGTGTATCCGCAGCAACGATACGCTAATGCTAGAACAAGTGCTTAGAGCAGCGCTAACACAAACTAGAGAGATTTAGCTTACCGTGATCCGCGATCCGCCACCGTGACTCTCTACCGCGCGTGGGCGGGGCCCTCAAGCTGATTGGTCCCGACGCGGCAGGTCTGTGTGCCGACATCCAGTATGTGGCGCCATCTATCGGCGTCAAGGGTGGTCTGGGCATGCGCAGTGTCATAGCCTCAGTGGCGGTTAACGGTAGCAGATCGCGGATCGCGGTAAGCTAAAACTCTCTACTATCACCGCCAACTGTCAATGCGCATGCGTAGATGAGCACCGCCGCTGTGGTGCAGTGGTTAGGGTGCTCGACTGCTGTGCCCAAGGATGCGAGACCGAATCCCGGCCGCGGTGGCTGCTTTTTGGTAGAGGCGAAAGGCAAGACGCCCTTGTGCCGTGCGATGTCAGTGCAGGTTAAATAACTCCGGATATTCGAAATTTCCGGAGCCCTCCACTACGGCGTCTCTCGTAGCTTGAGTCTATTTGGGACGTTAAACACCATAAACCACCACCACCATACGTAGATGGTGTCTTTCGGTGGCTGCTTTTTTGTGGAGGCGAAAAGCAAGACGCCCTTGTGCTGTGTGATTTCAGTGCAGGTTAAAGAAGTCCGGATATTCGAAATTTCCGGAGCCCTCCACTACGGCGTCTCTCGTAGCTTGAGTCTATTTGGGACGTCAAAACCCCATAAACCACCACCACCGTATACGTAGATGGTGTCTTTCGGTAACAGCATACGAAAGCGATGTCTGCTCTAACTCGTCTGGTAAGTGTCACGAAACTGAGGTCCAAACGGTTTCAGCCTCAAGAATGAACAGCAGGCTTCCGGACGACAGAGGGCGCTGGCACGCACCTTGAAGATGTTGAGCAGGTCCGGCGCGCTGTCAGAGGTGAGGGCCAGGTTGAGCATCGCCAGCCCGTCCAGCCCCGTGCGCTGCAGCCAGCCCATGGCCAGCGTGGCGGCGCGGGTGCCGCGCGACCAATCCAGGAAAAGGTCGCGGTACGTGTCACTCACACGAGCCTCCCACAGTGACACGAGGAAATGGCTGAGACCCTCATCTTGTTCACGACGCTGATTGATGAACCGCTGCAGCACTGCGCGTGTGAACACGCGGCTCAGGAAGCATACGAGTCTCCGCCATGTTGCAGAAAGTGCAGTCCTAATGGTTGCCGTATAAGTCTTGTGGACATCCTTTTAGTGGCTCTTTCGTGAAGATTTAAAGGAGCAAAATTTAGTGTGCCCAATTTTCAGGCCGTCGCCTAATCCAAGTCAGTATGAGCTGGGCTTGAAAAATTTCGCATGGTTAACATTTAAAAACAACTTTTGCGCAGCTCTGACAGGGCTGTAGCATGACCCACAGTGCAGTAGGTCGTGGGCTGTAGTCCGTGCCATAGCATGTACTATACATGAATAGGACTCGTTTTAGAACTAAGCATTTTACCAATGCGCAGGCCCGTGCAGGCGCGGGGCATGCCCATTGGCGATGCATGTATGTAAAAGTACCTGCTCGGCCTTGCTCGGCGGAGTTTGGTCGGATGATCTGCGCCTGTAGGTCGATGACGGCGTTCATGAACACCAGGTGCGTGCAGAGGTGCGCGGGAAAGTCTCCCTCGTAGGAGTCGGAGAACAGACACAGCAGGGCACGGCTGCTGTTGTCTGCGCAGATTTATTTATTCGTTCGCTTGTTTGTTCTATAGCGCAGGACCCTTTGTCTTTGCTGCAAGAACGACACCGCTCCTAGTAAGATAAATCTTTCCCGACTTATAATAAATAAGAAATTGGGCAAATATTTGGAACAATTTAGGCGGAAATCGCTTTGCTATCACTGCAGCCTCCGCCTCCAGAGAACGCTCTGAAAAGGTTACTACTAAACTTCCTGGATCACTGCTGTGAGACACTGTCTTCTAAACCGGTATATGATTATATCAGCCCTGTACACATACTTTTGCATACAACTATACAATAGCTATACAACTGCATATTTATCAAGGCAGCTAAACTCGCTGTCGGCAAGTAACTGCTGCCTCCTTCTGAAGTCCCGCCGTGGTGGTGATTAGGGCACTCGACTACTGCATCCAAGGATGCGGGATCGAATCCTGGCCGCGGTAGTCGCTTTTCGAATGAGGCGAAAGGCAAGGCGCCCGTGTGCTGTGCGATGGTCGAAATTTCCGAAGCCCTCCACTACGGCGTCTCTCATAGCCTGAGTCGCTTTGGGACGCTAAACCCCACAAACCAATTCTAAACAACACTTTGTTCGTTGCGCTGTGTCTTGTTCAGAATGTCGCACCAACTAGCTCAACTTTCATTTCCATAAACCTAACCAAACCTTCTGAAGTGAATTAGTCTCTTTCGAAAGCATCTTCTCCTGTGCATTCAATCCACAGTGTCCACAATTTTGACGTCCATGAAGCAGGGCGAAAGGTCATCGCGCGTTTTTATAGGTGTACATACCACTGCTTTAGCGCACAATACTGAAGCTACATATTACTGAAGCTATTACTGAAGCTGCGCTCCACACGCCAAAATGGCGCCCATGACGTCATGTGAATACTCCCCTAGCTTGGGCCTACCTGGAGAGGGATTACTGCGCGAGGTGTCTCCTCCACCGTGCAAAGGGCCAGATGATACTCCCGGGCCAGCCAGAACTGCACGTGTTAAAAGTAAACGTTTAGAAAACAATTGGGTAAGAGAAATGCGTGAGTCAGCATTCAACACGGTTCTCAAAATATGCGCTGCACAAGTCTTGCAATGACCGTATGCGCTCGTCTGCTAATTTATAACGGCAAGATTGTCTTGTATTTTAAGGCGAAAACCTTTAATGACTCATCGTTGTCCTCAGCAGAAGTGTCCCGCTTTTGCCATCAAATCAGCCTGCCATGACACTTGAATTCACGTTACCCCTATGCCACGAGCAGGAGCTGCCAACTCGGGTCGCTTCTTTCACACGAGAGGGTGATATCAGAACCAGCCAGCCAGAACAATCTGCATTCTCGTTACCCCTACGGCACGCAGGCACGTTGATACGGCTTGGTTGAAGCGTGACTTTATATGTGGGCTGGTAGCTTACGCTCTCACGTCATACCCTTAAAGGATGAGCTTAAATGTCAACAATAAGTTAGCGCCTCACACTGATAGGCCTTACACTGATAAAAGGCGTTAGTACAGCAGGCATCAGCGGCGTTTGAAATTGATTTACAGGATAGAGAGGTCGCAGTACCTGTCGCAATTCTAAGCGTACACATGTACCATGCCGTAAAAGAAGAGAGGATTGTGAAACAGTAGTCACCCTCTTTACTCGAAGCATCATTCACCGCCATATTCGCAACAAATGCGAAGCAGAATGCGGCACTCAGGCTTTCGCCTTTCACCACTTAAGTCGCCAAAGTGTCTCGTAATTTTTATTAAATGACTTTACTTATAACTACTGTAAACACTATGTTTTTTTTTTTAAAGAAAATTTGTAACATCGATGATCCCATTCAAGTCTGCCTGAGCTGCTTATACTTCTTATACTTGTATGTGCCTTAGAAAGTGACGGAACCTAAGTTATGCTTGCTTCACGTACCTGCGGAGCCCGCAGTCGAGTCAGGTGTTGTGGCCGACTTCGGATTTTTCCTTTCGTGCTCAAACGTGCCGCCGTAGTCTTCAGCCACTAAAATTTACAGCATATAATGTACGTGAAGTATATATACTACCGCATTAATGTAACAGCCTGAAATTAAGTGATAGGTTCGTAAGACAAACGTAAGTACAAATTCATTTCTAAAAACTCGGTGGAGCAAACACATAAATAAGCAAGAACTAAAACAATAAAAAGAGTCAGGGGTAGCAGCGCACTTATACTTTTGCTTCACGTAGTCAAGTGGAGTCAGGCCTCTATTTCCAGTTGGTTTATGTTCGAATAGCTTTGTGATAAATTCGCGTTAAATGTTGCTTACGACACCGTGCTCAGCCGTTTGGTCACAGAATAAAAAGAGAGCAGCTAACGCTTCATAAGAACTAAGTTCCAGACTAAAAGAAAGTAAACGCGGCCAGAAGCTATAGGAATCGAAAGGAGGCAGCTAGCCTTCGATCTCATGGTGCGTGGAACGGCAGCATCCATGGAAAATACAGCGTTATAGAACTGTATGCTAGAAGATCCGCTACCGTGCATGTTACGCTACTGCGCCACTATGGCACTCGTGCGCGGTGATCGAACTCAAAACGAAGTTAAAAGCACAGTAGGCGTGCGCGCAGCCACCAAGCATTTCAAGACGAAAAGGGTGAAGATTCTTGCTCTGATGGGGCTGGGACAGGTAGGTCACCACCGCTTACGTACCTCTAATCATGAGGAAGTGTATTGCCATATAAGATTTAATCATCTGTCATTAAGTTTCTCATTGTAATTCCTTTTGAGCTTGTGTTCTGTAGGTATTGATGAACACGGAATAACTATTAATATGTGATTGTTGCTAGTATCGCACCTTTCGTTGTCCTCCCATGTATGTACTACAGTGCGTGTGTGTGTTTTTATCTGTCGTAGGCTGTCACTGATTTTTATCTGCCACTGATTTTTATCTGTCGTAGGCTGTCATTGCACCCGCCACCGCTTCGTCGGGGGTGGACGACGGCTGTTGTTGCGGCGCGCGTCTTTCTCTCCCTCTTTTTTTCTTTCTTGTCTATTTTCTCTTCTGTCCGCACGAGGCAGGGAAGGTGGCTCAGCTACAGAGCCAGTAGCAGGCCCGTGCATTTTCTTTTCTTTCTCCCCAAAGCCACAACATGCGCGGTGTCACCATGCGAATGTGGATCACGGTATAGTAGATCGCGGATCAAGTTATATATGCTATAACATTATAACAGCACTCAGTTTAAGCGGTAGTACAATGAGCTCGCTGAGGCGTTTCCTTAGTGTTCAGTTAAAAGGTCACTTGTCACGCCACGCTCCTAGCTTCTCTCTTGTGGCCAATAGTGACTCGTGCTCAATTGTCCTCAAGCCCGCGTGAAGGATAATGGCTTTCTTTCGGTTAATGCCGAGTTTCTAAATACGCACTTGGCGTAAGTTTATAGTCTAGGGTTTGACGGAATACCGTCTGGTGAGGAGCGAACATTGCAGGAACAAACATACACTCGCCAAAAATGTTTTGAAGAAAAGAAACACAAGGTTTCGGTGCCCGTACGGGTCTCTTGATCACATATATTGCGCTGCATGGAAAGACAGCGGCTAAAGTACGGTTAAAAACTGCGCAGTGTCCTGTTGTAGGTCTCTGGAAGATTTCCACGTGTCCTGTTAAGAGCATGCTTCATGTTATGTATGTGAAAAGATTCTAAAATAAGGCGCAATGATAACTTTTTCTCTGTGGCAATAATCTGATGCGTGCGTTTATAGTGCTTTTTTACGGCTTAAACCCTAAGCACAGTAGCAGGGTATGGCAATTGGCAACCATAATGCAGCTCTGTTTAACGAACGCAGATCCTTTCTACTCACAGTTCCTCTCCGGTTGCAGAATGTCGGGCTTCTCGTAATACTTTGCGGGTTCGATGTCTGGAAAGAAAAGATTCGGCACAATATGTGCTGAACAATCGATGCGTGAATTGAAAAAACAACAACAAAAACTGCTTGATAAAAAATAATAATAAATCATTGATTCTGTTTTAACAAGTTATACTTTGAGGGAATACTCAAAAGCTTTCGTACAACGCATTGAACACATTACCAACAACATATAAACCCATTTTCCTTTAACTTCCGAGTTTTGTACAAGTCAAAGTGAAGATATTGAAACACATGAATCATGTGAGAAGTTTCGCCACAGTTGTGATCAAGCGTTCCTTAGTTCAAGTATAGGTCGTCTCCAGTTTTGTTACTAACGCCTTCAAACATGGGATCGAGGTATACTAGCGTGTCCGCGTTATGGGAAATATAGCTTACCACTTTCAATAGGACCAGGACCTGGAAAGTAAGAATTGTAATTAATGGTGATTCATTATTAGGCTTTTAGAACTAACTATTAGAACTACAAGCCGGCTATACTTGAACGATCGGATTTTTTTTCAGCAGCCTAGTGTTCTTTAACGCACACAAATTGTCGACACAGTTCTTCCTTGTTGCAAGGAAACCGTCACCAACTCGCCCAAGCTTCCATCCTGGCAATCTTTAGTTCTTCCTTCCTTTCCTTTCGCATTACGAACTTTCTGCCTTGTTGGGCTTTTTCCATTTATTTTATTATTTATCAACTTTTTTGTTTTGTTTTCATATCGTGCTGCAGTGACGTATGCACTGTATAACACTTTTGCATGTCATGGTTACATTGTTATTGAACTTGTGTTATTTGCTGTTTGCTCCTGCTATGTTGTGCACGGGTTTCCTGGGCCTTTGTCAAGTTGTTTGTTTGTACAGATTTTAGCCCAGGCGACCATCCACTCGTTGGAAAATTGATTTGACTGAGGTTGCCTCCGCGACCGCAATTAAATTTGTGACGACTTGCTCAACAGCCGAGCGGCATATCATCTGACCAAAAGCGGCTTGAGTAAAAATAGTAAATCGTTACTTTCATTATATGCGCGCCAGTGTGTTTATTTACTTTTTTTTTTTATTTTCGGCTATTCTTCATGCATTCATAAGTTTTGTCTTCGTCTTTATACTGCACCAGGCGGTTTTCATCGGTATTCTACCCTCGAAATTGCTGCCTCCAATCACCAGTGACTCTTTAAAGCGGTATATCTTTCGGTATATCTTTATCATGCTGGCGCCGACAATTCTAACCGCTGACGACAGCTATACACTGGGCCTGCGTGCATTATATTTTATTATATTATCATAGTCCTGTTTGTTCTTTTTTGTTATTTAATGATTTCAGGAGGGGTACACTTCTCGCCAGTTTATAGCATCGCAAAGGGCAGAGCTGCACCCTAAACTTATCACTTTATTCAATTTGGTCTGTTTTACTAGCGCGAAAAAAATAAATAAAAAAAAACGATGTCACGGATGCATGTAAGGAAATGCTTCGACCCGTCACTGACGTCGAAATTAGCGCATATATGCACACACTCGTTTCCTTCGACGCAGGAACGTTACACTACTCGCTTCACGTCGTGCAAGGAAGGTGGTTTCTCAGCTACCACGCAGCCACAGTGAAAAAGCAGTCACTTGATAACATTGCGCACGGCGCAGTTTAAACAACCAGCGCCCACTTTACATTGTAGTGAGGCTCTAGCTGCTTGAATTGACGCTCTACTGCCGCATACATTTTGGACAGCTATATATAGTTTTCTTTGTTGTGCCGCCTTGCCCACTGCTCATCGTCTATCCGGGTGTGTCAGATACATCTAACGACGACTATGGAACGTGTGCACCGAGCGCACGTTGTAGATAGTCTCCTGACCAATCGCTTAGTGTCTCACATCCACCGTCCGACATTGCGCCTGCTGAGCGATTGCGTGGTGCCAGTGAGGCCAGTGTCCTCCAGCCAACACCCATTTGCGTTTGGCCACTGTAAGTATACAAGTTCGCTTCTATATAATCTTCAATTACGTGATAATCTAATTTCGCGTGGAATCGCTCAATTCAGCTGCTACTGTGTAAGCAAATATATTCGAGTTATTGGTTCATATCTCGCTTACTTCTCCAAGCAACCCTCTAGCCAAGACAAAGCGCCTCAGAAGGGTGGGAATATGCGGACATCTTTTGAATGGCACACAGCAGTGACAGCGCATCGACGTCATGCAAGAACCGGTGTTCAAGAACCGCCCTCATTTTTGCACTCACCGGCGGCGAAGATGCCGTACTTGTTGATGGCCGTGAGCGTGACGAGGATGAGCAACCCCTGGAATACGGCGGCCAGGGCCACCAGCACCTGGTTGCCGCTGCAGGGACACGAGAACGAAGAGCGCCGCCGTCTCACTCGCGTGTCCTCGTCCTCCGAGCTGCTCGCGGCCCCATACGTCGTCGTCGTCGTCATTGGAGCGCTCTCCGATTCCCTGTGGGTGAGGGCGGGAGATTCGCAGGACCATTTCATCAGAGAATGCGATCATGTATATCAATCACTGCGGATGAGCGAAGATCAGGACAGAATTGAGAGGATGGCTACCGTCCTCGTGATTAGGTTGTACATTGGAGAACCAAAGCAGAAGCTGGTACTCCTTGAGCCACCACACGTGATATTCGAGGTTCGGCGTGCCCTATTCATAAATTGTGCCATGCTGCATTTTGGTTTATTTTCTTTCAAGACACCCACAGCCTGCAAACGCAGAAATACAATTTTATAGCCCAAGCCAGACATTACACCCATCCAATCCATGTTTTCAATTATCTTCTGACTCCTTCGACATATGCAAGGATATGTCGCTGAGAAACCTCGCTTGCTAGAGTGCGTCGGTGGTCTCATCAAGCGCTTGGCCAGAGGCTGAGGCTAGGGCATCATACACGACAATCGAAACCCCTCAAACGATTAGAATCTGTTTTTGGGCATCGCTGATGGGAACATTGAATCAATACTGAGACTTTTCGTCACAACCGGGTTAGACGTTTGGAAGGCATTTTCACCCAGTATTTCGCTAGCAGAGCTTTGCTTGAACCCAGCAGTAACACTGGCACATGCGTATGTACGCAATATATATCAATTAACTAACATTTTAATTTATCTCCTGTCTTCATACACGTCTTGAGACGGATATGTATATATGCAGCGTTCATATGAGTGTTCAAATTACACGGCACATTATAAGAAAGTATCCAGTACACAGATCATTAAATTTATTTTACAAATTCGCAGTTCGTAAACTTTTGACGACGAATGTAATTTATGCAGTTTGCGTCAAATAGTTTTTATTTATGCGCATATAGAAACAACGAATATACTGAAACGGAAGAGAAGATAGCGGAAATCAGAGGTAGATATACCCCCTGGACAACACCATGCCACCAGCCTGATATTCCGCTTACACGTATTATAGCATTTCGAACTGTCACGCTGATGCAGGGCTAGTAGTACGGTCATCTGCATGGCGAACTCACATGTTGATGGCCGTGTCGTCCAAGCAAAAACTGGCGATGCTGCTGTCTCCATCGAATATGCCGAACGCCGACGTGCCGAACGCTGACGTGTTGTCTCCGAATTCTGTGAAGCAATAGTGTGAAGAGTGCCCGCTTATGCGCTTAAGGAGGGTTATCCAAAGTAATACAACCCGCTGTTTTTCAGGCATCAGGACGTGCCGCTGTGAATATTATCGCTTATTGGCATCAGCACGAAAGGAATTTTTGGCTCATGTATTCCTCATAAAACTTTACTGAAGTACGTCACTGTGAACACTGCAGTCAAAATGCAATTTTTTTTTTAAAGCGCAGCGCTTTGTTCCTGCAGGAGTGCAAACAAGTTCTCCATTTCTTACCGTAGCTTCATCCCTTTCTCTCTACGGTCGTACATGCTTTCACGTGACATCGACAGATTCCATATGAAGGCAGTGGCCGCTAGAGTCACTGGAAAAATCTGTCATGTGACATAAGCTAATGACAGGCGCGACCTTCCATGGCAGAATTGTAGCAACACTTCAGCTCCGCCTTTAAAGGTATCACGTAGGCGACAACATTAGAGAGATTTAGCATACCGTGATCCGCGATCCGCCACCGTGACCCTCTACCGCTCGTGGGTTGGGTGCACAAGCTGATTGGTTCCGATGCGGCAGGTCAGTGTGCCGACATCAAGCATGTGGCGCCATCTATCGGCATCAAAGTGATCTGGGCATGCGCAATGGAACGCGCGGTAACAGATCATGGTAGCGGATCGCGGATCACGGTGTGCTAAATCTCTCTATTAATGTCGCCCGTCCGTGGCTTTTCTTAAGAATCCTCGTGCGCGTACAGATACTTTGCTACTCGCCTAATGACTACATCCGTAATTTATTTATACCTCTATTATTTTATACATTCTTGCTAGCATAAAGTCATGAGCTAGCGCATTATATGAGAAACCACCTAACATATACATAACATCCCGCTTTAACCGAGTCGTAGGAACGTGCCTGTGTGTGACTTGGAATCCAAGGGTCGTACGTTTGATTCCCATCTCACCCCACCCTCTCAGTCTCAGACATGTCACGTGGCCTCGTGACGTCACACAGCCCGACCACCAATCTTTGCACGACCTATGCCACCTGCCGAGTGCGACCTGCCACAACGACGACGCCGGATGACGTCACAGAAAAGGAAGGAGAAATTAGCTCATGACGCCGGTTTTATGTAAACCTGTTGATATAAGCAGTCTCTCTCTCGATCCTTGTCACCAAAACTACAAGTGAACCACTGACAGTGATGATCAATTCGAAGAATTTGATCCTTTTCAAGAAATTTGAGCAGTAAAATGTGGCGAAAAGGGACTTTTATGGAGCTTTATGAAAATTTAAGAATCGCAATCCTCTTACTTTTTTTTTTTCTGATTAACTGAGATTTCAAGATGCAGGGAAAGGGGCTTTAAATTGGGAATTCTGGGTACAACTGAGGGAATTTAGCTTACGAAATGGGCTATCGTTATTCACCGAGACGCCGTCTCGCCATCTAATCTGTAAGCCGTAGCATAAGCACAGCGTTGCTGGCAACCAGATACAGTCGCCAGCAGTCTTATCGTGACAACTTTTACATATATACTGCTGCCGCATATAGTCGGTACTAAACTCGGCAATTGTCCAGTTTGTTGCGGCTTTTTGCAAATTGCAGGCGTCACCAATTTCCTAGTGCTTCGCTCCGACAATTTTGCTAAGAGGTGAGAGAGCGAGACCAGAACGCCTGGTGTGCTTAGAAAGCTGACATGTGGTGAAGCGCCACTCCGATCTTCACTGCATGCATGTTTCGATCCTCCCGCACACGCGGCTTTAGCTCTCACTCACCACCACTTTCGTCGGTCGTCGTAGTCGGGGACATCATCCGATTTGCCATTTCTTCGTGAATGTCGAACGACGTGTCACGGAAGACGGTGTCTTTGTTTCGAGGAACGTGCCCTCCTGGTCTCAACTTCATTTTTCTTATGGCGATGATGGTGGTGATTATGAGCGCACCGTTAAATAAAGAAGTTACACCACGCGCCAGCGGAACTGGTCTGCTAGGCGCAAAAAGATTTCATAAAAAAAATGAGTCACTGGTTAATGTATTTAATGCACACAGTGCATTACAGTGCATAGGGCTGTGCTTTACTAAAAAGTAAAACCTGAACTTTCTTGAATTTCAGGCAAAACAATGGTCTCAAAACGCCCCAGAAATCTGAGTTGCGGCGAAAATACGTGTTTTGCAAAGAATGAAGCCGTACAGGTTCCGTACAAGACAGCACTAGGATTATCGAGGAATACCTCAACTGATAGGCTCCTATCGCTTAGAATGCACAAAGCACTGTTTTTGTCCGAGTAGCACACTTTATATCGCAGTACTGCAGAAGAGCGCACCGAAGCAGGGAGGTTTGCCTTGCTAAAGCTATAGGCATCAATACCGAAACCATGGCGGACAATACCAGGCAAACATCCACAGCTATCAGGAAGGAGCTTGTAAAAGTTGTAATCAAGCCCCTCCGTAAGAATATATGCACCCCATCTACCACGAAGACAGGCGACTAGCACGCGCACGTGCACTACACACCAAATACAAAGGAAAACAATAGGTCGCTTATGTGGATGTGGCCAAATCCTCTCCCCCGCAACATTCACCCAGATTACCACAAGAAGAGATGAGAAAAGAGAGCAGAAGCACTGGTTAAAAGAGCAAAAGAATTCAGAGTACAAGATGTCGTCTACGTATAGACGCTGCAAGCGGCTGATCGGGGGCGGCAGTCGCCAGTCGCGGCGCACCAGTCGTTTCCGCTACCATCCGGAGCAGAAACATAGACAATAAGGCTAAAGAGGTCGCAATAGCCCTCGCTTGCGTTGGAATGAAGGCTATAGATTGATATTTAGCGGCAGTAAAACTGCTAGCTGGAATGTCGGAAATGGCAGTGTTTCACAAGAAGCCGCCCACATTCTATCAGCTGCAGCTAAAATCGATCGCAAAATTGCCCTAATTTGGGTTCCAGCATATACGTCCATCCCCGGCAACGAGGCGGCCATGATTAAGCCCGAGATTTCTACTTCCGGGCAAACGCGGACCCACCCGACTGCCAAGAGATGGACGAACGTTTGCAGGCCTATAAAAGAATCGTTGAAAATTATAGATTAGGAAGACGTCTGATGCCGCCCCCGGATCCTAGCTTAAATAATAAAGAGGCCTTAACCTGGCGGCGATTACAAGCCGGAAACTTCCCAAACCCTTTTTGGTTCTTTCACACTCAGATAGATGAGAGAAAAGATGATAAATGTAAGACCTGCGAAGCGAGGGGGCCCTCGACCATATAATTTGGGAATGCGCCCTAGAACTTCGGGCGCTAGGGACAACATTAAAAGTAGATAATCCTGCGAGACCCTGCTATTGTGATCGGACAAGCTGCGGAGACCGCCGCGTCGGATCTTAAGAACGGCGACAACGATCGAGACTGGAAGCAGGTGTCACGGACCCCCCCCCCCCCCCCCCCCCCCCCCCACCCCAGCGGGGGGGGGGTCCTCCGGCTATGAGCGCCCAAAAAATCGGCGCCGGTGAGACGCAGGCCGGCCGAAGGGAACAGCTCGTCACATGGCGGCAATTACCAGTGGTTCCGCCAACAAGTCAACTACCGGACAAAGGAGAGGAAACGACCAATTTCTGGACCCTTCAAGTGTCGAGTCTCGCTACAGAGAGCGGGCGTGCATTCTTCCCTTTCTTCCCGTGGTGGGCCACGAGGACAGCTTTCGGCTAAGGTGCCTCGTTGAATGCCGTCCGTTGACGTCGGACCGATGAGCCAGCCCAGGTGTAAACACGCACGGCGACAACCAGCTCCTCGCCAGGTCCAGTCAGAGGGGCGTGTCAACGAGTGCGAGCAGTGTTGGTGCGTATGTGTGAGAGAGCGGGAGATTGAGGTGACAAAGACACTCCCTCATAATGTGACCTGCCTCTCATCTAGGGAACATAGGGATTCAACCCTATAAAAACTGGCGACAAGTATGTGCCCAGGGTCGTAAAAAGGAGACTGTTCCTCTAGTCAGTCTCCCACTAACCAACGCTACCATGTATATACAGTATATAGAAGTTTCCCATCTCACTTCAAAGTCCGTCTCCAGCCGCCTCGTCCTTGTTCCTGCCCCGACAACTCAACCGCACTTACAACACGCAACCTGGGTCACGATACTGCTGCAAAGCGAGGTCCCCGCTGATAG
>JAJIZL010016611.1:0-63990 GCA_023969395.1 Amblyomma maculatum | reverse complement strand
GCCGTAATATTTAGCATGTTTTATCGTGACTGCCACCTCACTAACAAGAAAAAAAAAATACGGCGTTTTAATGCACTGCCGTTCGCGAGCGTCATGACCAGCTCAACCACTCGGCTCGCTAACGGCGGTGGATCACAACAAACACCCTTTTTTTCTTCTTTTTAGTCAGGCGGCAGTCGCGATAAAACATGCTAAATATTACGGTCAAGCGCACACAGCCACCTGTGATATCTGCGCTACCCGGCCCCTTCGCACATAAAGAAAACAAACGACAAAATACATCGCCATCAGACGCGCCGAACAAGTGCTCATTGCGGCTATCACTGGTGGGTTACAGGCTTGGTGCAAACTCCGGTAGATACTTTTCATCATGCACATTTCCTTTAGATGCATGCATACCTGTAACGAAGTGTTTTTCGCACAGTCGAGAGCACGCAGTCGACTGCCAAGGTCGCCCATTCACGTCTTGACGCTTGGTTGCCCTAATCCAAGCTTCACGCCGTTGCAGGTCGCGGCTCGCCGAAGGAAACCTAACAAAACGCGTCTTGCATCCCGGCACGCCTCGAGAGTGGCAGCCGTAAGCGGCACAGGTGGTTGGCATCGTTTTACCGAGGCTGTGAACGTACCGCGCCTCCAGCCCCCGTGCGTTGGCTATGAGTGCGGCGACCAGAAGAGCCGTCGACGCCTCTCAATGTGTTTTCATCAGTCGCCGCTGGGGCTTCGCGCATGCGCAGAAAACTCGCGCAAAAGGCGGATTCGTCCAGCATGCCGAGGCCGCTCGCCAGCTGGCAAGACTGAGAGTCCGGACACAGCAAGTTAAAGATGCTCGATGGTATAACCTTCGCCACAGGGAGGTAATTTACAACCCTGGCGATCAGGTTTGGGTGTGGTTCGCCAGCGGGGTCGCTCCGAGAAGCTTCTGCGCCGCTACTTCGGCCCGTACGAAGTACAACGCAAACTCGGCAACGTCACCTACGAAGTGACCCCGCAAGAAACTGTTCGCTCATCCCGACGGCAAGCACAATCGGAAGTCGTACATGTCGCCAGGATGAAGCCCTTCTACTCCCGCTAGGTCAAGCTACATGTGTTTTTTTTCTTTGCTTCCTTTAACTACTTGATGTGAACGCGCATCCTCGCCGACTACGGTTATCCTCGACCTCGCCACTCGGCATCGGGACGATGCCTTTTCCACCGGGAGGGGCAATGCCGCAATGTCATCGTACTGGCCCCGCCATGTGGCGAGCTCAGGAGACTGGCACGCGCTCGTCTGCTTCGCTCTCGGTGCTCGCTCGCCAGTCCGCGCCGTGCCTGATCTTGCCGGTGTTTTTACTTAGTTGTAAGTAAACCTGCTGAACCAGTTTCACTGGCTTCTGTGACAATATAAAGGCGCTGGAAGCTAAATCAGAAGCAATCTCTGCTGCAGTGATGTGAATATAATGCATAATGGTTTCTTATAGTAGCCTCTGCTTGGCATAATTTTGCTAGTAGGCAACAAGAAACACATTTTTTTTCTAAAGTATGAGAAATTCATTCATATTTACCTTCTTTTTAGGTCACATCTGGCTGTTATTCACTTCAATGAAAATTATTCTAAGCTCCAGGCACAGAAAAAGAAAGGAGAGAATGGCTGGAAAGTGAAAATGGCAAAATCAAGAAAATGACATGTCAGTGCCGCTTCAGTGAAAATGGAGCATACTTTTTGTAAGTTAAAACTTTGTTCTACTTATATTATTACACAAAAAACTAAGTGAACTGTTGTAATCACGATGACTATTTCACGCAGCGTACGTCCAGAGGCTCCTCCAGGATGCGGAGAAACGGTCTCGGGGCTCTTCACACAGAGACACAGCTGCAAGCATAGCTTCAGAGCTCCACCATATGACTGATGCCTATGAAAGACCGTCAAAAGAAGAACTAATTGCTGCACACAGGCACAGATTTGTGCTTCAACGTGACTATTCAATTGCACAGCACAACTGTCAGTATACTTAACCCAAATGCTCAACAGACAGCGAGGCACAGCATTGGCCGCTGGAGCCAAAACAATTGTTTCAATATGTTTGCTACGACTAACAATATTGTATTATATTGTATTGGGGTTTTTCGGCGCATAAGCAACTGAGGCTATCATGCGCCAAGAGCAAGGTTAAAATCTGTTCTTATTTGAAAAGGGGGAAAAGGTTCGTTAAAGTTTACAGTTTATTCAGAACGTCTGCTTCTTTTAAAAAACTAAGAGCACATGTTAAGTTTATTATTGCTCTTTCTCCTAAAAGTAATTTGGGATGGAAAGGGATGGCACGATCATAAAAAATAGTGAAATGCTTTCTCCGTAGTGTCTCTAGTTTTGGGCATGTAATCAGGATGTGGTTGACTGTGAGTACTTCTCCGCATTCTCCACACGTAGGCTTATCTTGTTTCATTAGTAAAAAATTATGTGTGAGATGTGTGTGCCCGATACGCAGACGGCATACTGTAACCTCCATGAAGCGTTCCTGATGAGTGCTTGTTTCCCATTCTTCTATTATGGGCTTTACGAGGTGCAATTTATTACTTTCTTGGTTTTTCCATATAGACTGCCATATATCCTTTTGTTTTCGTTTAATTAACTTTATGCAATCCTTATAAGGTATGTTTACTTTCTCTATTTCTTTTCTTCCTGCTTGAGCAGCACACACGTCCGCTCTCTTATTTCCGTCAATGCCCATGTGGCTTGGAACCACACAGAATATTATGTTATGTCCTTGGGTTGAGATCTTTATTACATCGTGTATTATGTTACCGAGTAATGGCATGACTGCATTTCTGGAGTTTAGAGCTGTGAGTACACTCAGTGAATCCGTATAGATAACACTGTTCTCTGTGCCCTCGTACACAATTTTTGCTACAGCTACCAGGACAGCATAACACTCGGCTGCAAATACTGATGCACATTGAGGAAGTCGAATAATTTTTTCGGAGTTCCGATCCACTACAGCGCAGCCAACATAGGAGGCAGTTTTTGTTCCGTCCGTGTAAAACTCTGTGCATTTGCTGTATTTCTCTTTTAGTGCGCGATATTCTTGTAATATATGTTCTGTAGGAGTTTCGTTCTTTTTGAACTGTGTAATAGTGAGGTCACAGACTGTTGGAAAGCTGTACCATGGGGCCAGGGGCCTATTTTCTTGAGCGACATCAGGCAAGGTGTCCAGAATATGGAGCTCACGGCAAGTGTCTTCAAATCGCATTATCAATGGTCTTGTTGTCTGAGGCTTATTTGTGAATATTGTTCGGGAGGGGCAAGTTGTGAGAATCGGGTAACAGATGTGTTTTTTCCGCGTCCTTATTCTGAGAACGTAAGCGTATGTGAGTGCATTTCGTCTTTCAGTGAAGGCTCGTTCGTTTCCACATAAAGGCTATTTATTGGGGATGTTCTGTACGCTCCGCACGCAAGGCGAAGGCTTAAGTTATGTATCGGGTCTAATTTTTTAAGGTATGAAGGTCTAGCTGAACCATATACTATGCTCCCATAGTCTAAGCGTGAGCGTATAGCAGAGCGGTATATATGTAGAAGACATACCCTGTCGGATCCCCAACGTTTCCGCGAAAGAACTTTCAGTATGTTAAGAAATTTGGAAGCTTTCTTTTCCAGTATATTTATGTATGGTAGAAATGTAAGTATTTTGTCGAACGTAATGCCTAAAAATTTGTGTTCAGTGTTCATCGGTAATTCTTTTTTATTTAAGTGGAGGACAGGGCTGTTCTGAATACCTCGCTTGAGCGAAAGCATAACTGCCACCGTCTTATGTGGGGAAAACTGAAATCCATTTTTGTCGACCCATTTCGCTAGTTTATTCATTGTTATTTGTATTTGCCTCTCAAATGTTTGTATGTTTAAGAATGTGCACGCTATCTGAAGGTCATCTACATAGAGCGAAAACATAATGGAATTTGGGATTTCTCTGCAAATGGAATTCATTTTTACAACGAAAAGGGTTGTGCTTAGAATGCACCCTTGTGGCACCCCGTTTTCCTGAACAAAGCTTCTAGACAGGGTGGCGCCGAGGCGGACTTGGAAAAAACAGTGTGAGAGAAAGTTATTTGAGACATTTAGCATTCGGCCTCGGATGCCTAGATCTGCTAAATCCCGTAGGATCCCGTACCTCCAAGTTGTATCGTAGGCTTTCTCTAGATAGACGAAAACTGTGAGGCAATGGTTTATGTGTAAAAGCCTCTCGGACAGTGTTTTCAAGGCGTGCTATGTGGTCAGTTGTTGAGCACCCTTTCTTAAAACAGCACTGATGAATATTAATAAGTTCATGAGATTCTAAAACAAAGGTTAATCTAGTATTTAAAATAGTTTCAAAAGATTTCGCTAGACAACTGGTGAGAGCAATAGGTCTATAACTGTTAAGAGAAGTTGGCAGTTTTCCTGGTTTTAAGAATGGTACAATAATGGCCCTTTTCCAAGCTTTCGGCAATTTCCCTAGAACCCAAATTTTGTTAAAAAATTTCAGGAGTGCCTCTACAGAGGCTTCGGATAGATGAGCAAGCATCTCGTAATGAATTTGATCAGGACCTGGTGCAGTTTGTTTACCTATTGTTAGGTCAATTCTTGCAGTGTAATTAAACTATTGTATGGTTTGTTTGTGCTGCCACTTGTTGGAAGCTTTTGTTTTTCAGCTGCGCTCTTATATTTTGGGATGTTTCTGTGTAGTGTGTAGAATTTGAAACCTTATGAAAATGTTTCCTTCATATATTCGCCTGCTCTTCGATGCTCGTTTGCATACCAGGCGCTGTGAGAATCGGAATCGTATATGGGGAGAAGCTGCCATTTACTTTGTGGACTTGTTCCCACATTCTTTTAGATGGTGCTGAGCTCTTTTAGATGTCACGAATTTCTGCCATGATTGTTTTTCGGCGTTGCGATGAATATAACGAGATTAAGCTTTAGCTTTTTTATAAGCTGTCAAATTTTCATATGTTGGGCATCTCCGAAACTTACCCCAGGCTTTATTTTGTTGTTTTTTTGCCTCCCTACATTCCCGTGTCCATCAGATTTTGCTATTTTGTTGTACTACTGCTGAGGTTTGTGGAATGGCAAGGCGCGCGGCATTTATAATGCAATCTGTGATGAGTTCATTAATTTGATCTATGCTATGCTCCTCTGAAAAAATTGTTTCCAAGTCTGCTTCCGTTCTAAAAAAATCCCAATCTACTAAATGGAGTTTCCAACGTCGTAGTTTGGTCGGTATGACAGATGTTGAAGATGATAAACTGATTAGTGCAGGTAGGTGACCACTCCCATATGGATTATTTAAAACATTCCATTTAAAATCGTTAAAAATAGAGAGCGAGCAAAAGGACAAATCTAAAACGCTCATCTTTCCTGTGTTTGGAGAACAGAAAGTAGGTTTTCCGAAGTTTAACAAACATGTATTACTGCAAAGAATAAGGTTCTCTATAACTTGGCCTCGCGCGTCAGTTTTCTCACTTCCCCACAGGGGTGAGTTCCCATTAAAATCGCCTACTACCACGTATGGCTCTGGAAGCTGGCTAAAAAGATGTTCTAAATCATGGAGAGTGATTTTGAGGTGAGGTTGAATATACACGCAGCACACAGTAATGGTTTTATATGTAAGTAATGCCGCTGCCACAGCTTCTAATCTGGTGTTTAATTGGTGTTCTTGGGCTGCAATACCATTTTGCACTATAATGGCCACTCCACCGGAAAGTCTGCTGGCTTGCTGTCGGTCTCGGTGGAAGACTTGATATTTCTTTAGTATTTTTGTGTGCTTGGGACCTAGACTTGTTTCTTGCAAGCAAAGCGCAACAGGTGAGAGTGTGGTTAGGATATATTTTATGTCGTTTATGTTAGTTAAAAGTCCCCTGCAGTTCCATTGCACTAGGAACACCATCTTATTCTTTTGTGAGTTTAGACGTAGAGTTATGATTTTTCAGGGCCCGTGATGCGGGCCCTGTCTTTCTTGGATCGCTCCAAGGAGCTTCGCCGTCTGTGTGACGACGAAGGCACATGGCCATCTTGGCTGGATGTGTCCATAACCTCTTCAGAGGAGGCGGACAATTGTGCCGGAGGCACGTGTTCATTGTTTTTAGACCCCGCCTCAAGGGCAGAGGTCTTGTGGGCCACCGCCCCTGAGGAACGGGTAGCCTGTTTTTGGGGTGGAGTGACACTAACCAATTCCACCAGGGGCGCAGAAGGCCCTACCTCAAGCTCACTTTGTGTGGCCTGGGCAGGTGTTGAAGGCCGGTGTGGTGCCCCGCCCCGTCGCACCACTTCGGCGAGATTTGGCTTTGCCGTGAACTGGAATGCTGTGCGTTTTGTCCGGGAGTATTTGGTTCGTGCTTCTTTGTAAGTTATGTTCTCAGTTGTTTTGATGGTAATGATTTGTTTTTCATCTTTCCAAGTTGGACAAGCTCTTGAGTAAGCGGGGAGCTCCCCGTCACAGTTTGCACAGTGCGGTGCTGCAGCACAGTTGTCTGAATTATGTTCGTTTGAGGCACATTTGGCACATGTGGTACGGCCGTGGCAGCTCTGCGATCCGTGACCATACCTGGCCTGACATTTACTTTTATGTATCCCATTTCAATTGATTCTGGGAGCGTGCTGCTGTTGAAAGTCAAAACAATATGTTTGGTGGGGATTTCCTTATCCTTTCGGATCTTGATTCTATAGACACATATGACATTTTCGTCAGCAAGTCCTTCTGCCATTTCTTCCTCAGTCAGGGACAAGAAGTCACTTTCTGATATAACACCTCGGACAGTATTGAGAGATCGGTGGGGTGTGATGGAGATGGGTATGTCCCCAAGTGCCACAATATTTTTCAGATTAGAGAACTGGTGTTTGGTCCTGACTTCAAGCAAGAGGTCACCATTTGCTAGTTTGGTTACCTTGTAACCGGGGCCTAGGCTTCCTGTGAGACATTTTGATACCGTAGAGGGAGAGATTTTCCTAGCTGGGCTTTCTGACTGTTCACTATGAACAATGTGGTATTTCGGAAAGGTTTCTTTTTGTTTTTGCACGAACTGGCCTGTTACATCGGTCTGCCCTCTTTTGTTTGGAGGACGATCATGTGTTGAAGATAGAGAGTCCATGAAAGGGTTTGCTTTTTCGGTAGTTGTGCCAGCCACCCACCACGGAGCCCAACAAGGGGGCGAGACAGGAAACATGCAACAAGCCCTGCCGACGCCAACTGTACACCTCTACTATAACCGAATATGGGTAACTCAGGGTATCTACTCCACACAAGGTTAACCCTCGCCGCCAGGAAAAAGGAAAAACAAGAAAGGAGGAGGAGACAGGACAGTGCCAAGAAAAGAGATAGGAAAGTGAAAGAGAAAGGGGAGGACAGGAAAAGGCGACTGCCGATTTCCTCCGGGTGGGTCAGCCCAGAAGTGCCGTCTGTGGGAAGCGTGGGCCAAAGTGGTGTGTTGCCTCCACCGAGGGGCCTTAAGGGTCCAAACACTCGGCATCGGCTCAACCACCAGGATCCCCTTTTCCCCAGACACGGCGATGCCACGCATGGCTAAGCGTGGGTGCTGAAGTCCGTGGTGTCGCACAGTACACGCGAACACCTGCTTTAACAGGTGCCCCCTGCGGGGCGACTAACAATAGCTGGAGCGCGGCGGTTGCATACGACTTTTTTTTTTTGTCGTAGTGACTGCAGTCTTGTGCCCATGTCTCTGTGTTTCGCTTCTGGCTGCGGCCAAGCAAACATGCACACAAGACATGTTGCTGTTTGCTTATCGCGGCAACGCCACATGGTGTGCGACCGTCGCAGGCCCTTCAGGTATTGCATCAAAGCTGCCGCCTGAAACAAAAAGTAGGAAAGACAGAGCAATTATGAGTTCAGGGTGTGTGTAAAGCTAGATAGCGAATAATTATTCCAATCAGAGTTGTTCAGCTTCTTGAGGTCAAGCTGGAAGTAAATGGAAGTAATTAAAGTGAGCCGACTTCACGAGCGACCATGTCACATCTCTCTTTTCACGGGCTTGCTGTTCCCCATCCGTTAAGCTGCACAGTTTACAAGACAACAGTGTAAATGCGCTGATTATTATTATGCACGCGAAATAATACTGTGTTCTTAGCAGTAAGTTATACTGCTGAGCGACTAAGAAAGCACAGCATTTAGCCGCAGATATGTTTTTTTTTTTAATAATGTCAATTGTTTACTGCCTCAGGACATAATGGAATATGCTCTAGGACTTATCTAGAGAAATGCTGTCGGCCATCTCTCGAAATAAAAATTGTTTTCTTTGTTTCTTCGGTACCTCCTCATCAATGCACGTCATGTGAAACCTTGAAAGGGGCAGATACAGCATGCGAATCCTAATACGTGTTTACCGCGGCGTCTTGTATCTCTCCGGCCTAACCGCTAGGTAGTTTGTGGTGAAACTGCACACGGAGCTTTGATATTGCGGTAACTTTTATTTGCTCGCAGTAAGTTAAATAAGGGTGCTTAATTCGTTGCTGCTGCGTACAATACGAACCCGCAATCTGCGCCAGTATCAGGGGCCGAAAGCTGCCAACGCCGGCACATGATACCATGGGTTCGCGCATCGCGCACGGCCGAGCCAGGTAGGAAAAATTAATTGTCTTAGCTAATTTACTATACGACAAAAGTTCATACGCTACATACTTACTACGTGACAAAACAAGTTTGATGCAATCTAGTCAACAGTTGAAGCGGTAGGATTTTAAAAGCCGCCATCGTATTGATACATCAAAATAATGACTAACTCATTGCACCCGTGAAACCGTCGTTTATCTGTGCGCTGTATTCAGGCTAGTAAACACATTACTTACCAGCGTATGTTGTCGCCGTGACTCGATCCGAGGTGCGTATTTTGGTTTGGTGGACACGGGAACGGAGCGGTTGCCTCCGAAGTTTTGCTGCACTACGTACGGCGCGGTGCACTGGGGCACGGCATTTAAGGCACCGACCTAATGCTGGAGACCGGTAAGCCGATTTCGAAGTCCATTTCGCATAGGAGACACAAGAAACGAGAACATACACAGGTGGAAAGCGCCCCGCAGGGAACTGAAACGAGGTCTCCGCGCGCAACCGCGCCGTGGTTACCGTGGTTACCGCGGTGCCCGCGTGTCACCGGAAGTGCAAGGAAAAAAACTTTCAAAAAATGTTTCTGTCTACAAAACATTCTAATTTTCTTTCCTGATTACTAAAAGTTAAGCGTATTACAATTATTTTGGCATGCGTGGTAGATTTATGGATGCGTGACGTCGCAAAGAAGCAGATCAATAGTCAATCGAAAACGCGTGTACGTAGACGCGTTGCACGGAGGAGGCGAGGAACCGCAAAAGTGGAAGGAAAGAGAGCGCCAACTTTCGAATAGGATTGCGGGACCTGTGCTGCGCGTAGACGTGTTTTATTACGTTCAGATGTGTATCGCAGCATAACCTAGCGACAGAGATAGTTTGCGAGCAATGCTCGGGAGGTGTTTGTGGGCCCCTTTAAAGCTACCAGTGAACTTTTGTCAGTAGTGTATAGTGAGCGATAATCATAGTGGCAGTTAGTGACAGTGATGATGACACAGATGACTGTAATGTCATAACATGGTGACGTCACCAGTCGTGATGTTAAGTAATGCTTGGTGTAACGTAATCATGTCGTCACGTCCGCTCTTGTGTGATACTCGGAACTGACGTCATCGGTGCGCTACATCCAGTCATGACGTCATTCGCTCATATACAAAGCTGACCTCGCCTGGCGTCTGATCCTGACATCCATGCTGCGTCATTCATTTGGCGCTTCCTCGAACGCCACATCAAGCAAAGGGGTCAAGGGTGCTGCTGACGACTTACCCCCTTAACAGCCCAGTCAAATCTGTGTCTCCAAGGGATGTAAAATGGTCTATAGAAGAAGACGCAGTAAAGCAGGAATCAGCGGTGTTCCAAATTGCTTTAGAGGAATGAAAAGGCGCAGTATCGATCACAATTATTGGGCGAACACCTGACCGCACCTTAAGGGAAGGGAGTAAGGCGGAGTGGGAAAAAATGAAAGATGGCTTAGCTCTGCTGTGCCTCGATATACGTAGCGAAAAGCAGAGACTACCGCGGGATCAGAAGAAATAATTTCTCCAGTCTTCTGCGCCGTTCGCTAGCAGCTAAACTCTCCTTAATGCGGTGCTTTAGGATATCCTTGGCTTCAATGTTGAGCGCGTCTTAGGTAAGGCGCAGCATCTGTCACTCGCGAATGGCAAGAAGCGCCGCCGGGTGGCGTTGGAGCGCACTCGCTCTCGCTTGGTCCTCATAGCTGACGGCAGATGGGTGACGTTACATCATTGACGTTACCCTAATTGAGTGACTTAACTATTTGAGTCTTTGGTACTTTCAAAGTGCGCGCCATTCGCAGTATCTGTCACTCGCGGAATCCCACTACCATCCTCACGGTAGACAAGCGGAATTATTAATAGTGTTTCATGACCCGGGGCACAGCGGTAAAGCGCTCGGCTGGGGATCCACGAGATGGGGGTTCGATTGCCGGATGGAAGCTATTTTTTTTTTAAGGAGGAGTCGCACGCCTCTTAGGCGTTGCTAGGCAACGCCAGCAGAGTTTGTCGAGGGGGCTGCGCAGCTGGCCTTGGCTGTGACGTCACGGCATACGGCATACGCGAAGCTCGGTTCTGACCCTCGTAGTAAAGCTTTTCGCTTCAAAAATAATGAGGTGCCGTAGTGGAGGGCTTCGGACCACCACGAAATACAGGCTTTCGTCTCATCGCACTTTAATAGTTTGGTTTGGTTTGTGGGATTTAACGTCCCAAAGCGACTAAGGCTATGAGAGACGCCGCAGTGGAGGTCTTCGGAAATTTCGACCACCTGGGGTTCTTTAACGTGCACCGACATCGCACAGCAGACGGGCAGTATTCCAGTATACGCTCCCGCAGGGAGCCCTGAGGGAGCATATACGGGAACACTACACTTTCGGGGCCCAAAGTGCGCCCTGGAATTTTGTTGCGAAAGCAACCTTACACCAGGTTTCAGCTCGTCGCGTATGCCGGGCTTGCCGGGGCCATGGCTACGAATTACCTTAAACAGCCGCGCATAACAACCGCTTAGCCGAGCTCCGCCAGATGGAGCCGCAGTCGGCGCCGCTGCCGCTCGCTCCCGCCAGATATGTGCTCCGCGGGCAGAGAAGAGGCGGAGTCTGGTCGTTATGGAGAGCGCTAAAGGGAGGCAATAACGACAGAAAGAAGCTAGAAACAGACGACGCGCTCAATAGACAGCAGAAGAACGCGCTGCGCGACTCGAGAAGCGTCGTAATGAAGATGCAGCTAGAAGAAGTCGTTCTACTTCCCACAGTGACTCTACGACGACAGCGGAAGTATTTGGGTTGAGTTCCCAAGAGCGTCGGAATGAGACGAAATCCAAGCGACGTGCCGAAGAAACGAAGGAAGAATGTACAAGAAGTCTTGAGAAACGGCGGGCCGACGCTGCAGCTAAACGAGCCGATAGTGCGTCAGAAGAAGCCAGTCATAACAGTAACTAAACCCTCAAGAGAGAGCGTGCCGAAGAAACGGATCAAAAGCGGGTTGCATTTCTAGAGAAAATAACGAAGCGGTCTTCGGCCGCTGCCAGTTTAATCGTTGAGTCTGGAGACGTCGAAGATCGTAGACGTGCTGACCATGCTTCGCCTTCAATTGATATAGCCATAGTTGCCGTTATGAGACACCCACCAAAAGAACATTGACGTTGACTCCAACTAACCACATCCGCCGGGGTGGCGCAGAAACAGCACACAACCAGCCGCTGCTCAGTTCATTCATTTCCAGGCTTCTAGCCACGCTCGACTCGATAGGATGTACATATCTTGATCTGGTGCCTGTATGCCACGAATACCACGTTAAGCCGGTATCGTTCAGCGATCACGGCTTGGTCACCGTCACTATCGCTGGGAACAAAACTAAAAGTCAAGGATTTGACTGGCAAATGTGGAAGTTAAACTCAAAATTATTATCTGATGACAGTTTGCAAGCCGACGTTGAAAGGCATATAGCAAATATGAATGAGAAAGGCGTAACAAAGTTAGGGGCTAAATGGGAGGTTTTTAAACAGAATGTCAAAATGACAGCATTGGAAAGATCGACCGCTATAGCCAGACAAGAAAGGGCCGAAGAAAGGTCCCTTCACGTGAATCTACAGCGTCTAATCGATGTGGAAAGCAATAACCCCGGTTTGTTCATAGACGACATACGAGCCCTTAAAGGCAAGCTTGAACTACTCGACGCTGACCGACATCGCGGTGCCCTTGTCAGAGCTAGAGCCGAACGGCTGATAAGGGGGGAAGGTCCGACAAAAAGGGCGTTAGGCACAGAAAAGTGGCATGCTCGAAGGAAGCAGATAGATGAAATTGAATACCAAGGGACCATTACCAACGAAAAGAAAGAAATCCAGCAAGCTTTCTTCGAGCATTATCGTCAGCAGTTCGCACGGCGTGCAGTTGATATTGAGAGTTTCAAGAGAGTTTATTTACCTTTAATGCCACAACTCGACGAAAAGACGACACGTGTGCTAGAGACCCCCATCACGGAGGACGAAGTGAAATGCGCTATTGGGAATTTGAACCCCGGCAAATCGCCTGGGCCTGATGGACTTAGCGCTGCATTTTATAAAGCTTTCCAGGATTTTCTCTCGCCGGTACTGAAAATAGTGTATAATGAAGCATATGAGCTTAATGTGCTGCCGCCGTCCTTTGCATCTTCTCATACTGTGCTAATTCCCAAAACGGAGGACCGAGGTCAATTACGCAGTGTTACCTCTTACCGACCGATTAGTTTAACCAATGTCGACTATAAAATTTTTATGAAAATACTAGCTAAAAGACTGCAAACAGTTATTAAAGATATTGTTGGAGACCACCAAACATGCGGTATTAAAGACAGGTCCATTTTTACGAACATTCACATCGCGAGGGCCATTCTTGAATGTTGCGATGCTGGTGGACTTGGAGTAGCAATGCTCCAAATAGATCTTGAAAAGGCTTTTGATAGAGTGCCCCACGACTTGCTTTTGTGTATATTAGACTATGTCAAGGTCGGATGCGTCATCAGAGAAGGAGTGGCTATGGCTTACAGTGCTTGTACAACTAGGCTAATTGTGAACAAATCTGTCGGTGACAGTATTGCTGTCCAACGCTCAGTTCGTCAAGGTTGCCCCCTTTCACCTCTTCTCTTTTGTATCTATCTTGAACCTTTATGTTTAAGCATTATCAAGCATGAGAAAATGCGGGGCTTCAAGCTGCATCAAGCAGAAGTGAAGCTTTTGGCTTATGCCGATGATGTCGCGATGTTTTGTGTAGACTACAAAAGCATCGTAGAAGTTGTGAAAACTAAAAGATTTTTGCGCTGTAAGCGGCAGTGCTGTTAACTGGGGCAAGTGCCTGGGCTTCTGGCACGATGACTGACCAGCGACCCCAGGCATTTTTGCTAACATGAAATTTGTTACCAACCCTGTCAGCTACCTTGGTGCCCCTCTTGAATCGTATCGGGAGAGTGACCCATACTGGAAAAACCAAGTCGGTAAATTGAAAGATAGAGTGGACAAATGGAATGGATGGCAGTGGTCGGTGTTTGCTAAGGCCACGATTTGTAATTTGTTTTTAGTGACAAAAGTTTGGTATGTGCTTCAAGTGTTATATTGTTCAAGAGCTAATGTCCAAAAGATGCATCGTATCTTTGCCGTCTTTGTGTGGGGGTCTTCGTGGGAACGGACAAGTCGGACAAATCTCTTCTGCCGGATGAAGGACGGCGGGCTTGGTTTGGCACATCTGTTTCTGCGCCAGTTAGTCAATCGTTTCATGTTTTTGAGGAATGTAAAAATTCCATTTCTTCGTACGGTTTGTCAGTTACGCCTGGGTCAAGCTCTCCCGGGAATTGTTGTTTCTTCTGACCGCATGTCAGGAGGTGTCCACGGGTATCTAAGGGAAGTGGTCTTGGCGTACAGGTTATTGATGGTGCGGTTTACTTTAGACTATTTGTGGAGTGTAAACCGGAAAAAACTGTATAAAGACTTGTGCGATGTGGTGCTTCCAGAACAGTTGTACAGAGCTGTGTACTAGTCCACAGGGGGCAAAAATGTTCTTAAAAGAGTGAAGAGGATGATGGTGCCGGCAGGGGTGAAAACGTTCTTTTTTAGGCTCCACACTGGAACATTGGAGGTAAAGAAATGGAAGGAACAGAAAGGGCTTTTTGTACCCTGGGGTATCCACTGCATAATATGCAGGAAAGAGGAGACGATTGAACACGTGTTTCTCGAATGCTGGGATGCCGTATTTTTATGGGACGTGCTCCAGAGGACGCTCAAAAAGGAACTACCCATAAGCCCGCACGGTATCCGATTCTTGCCAGTAGAAGCGAACAATGATACACCGTTGGATCTTTTGATGCTACTGGCTCTCCACAGCATATGGAAAAGCAGAATGGCTGTAGAGCACGGTGACGTCGATGCACGTTCAGCGAGACAGCTCTTTAGAGAGAGCATACGGGCATATGTGGACGAACAGAAAGCTTTAAAAGTAGAGCCAGAATGGTTAGTTAGTTTTGAAGGGTTGTCACATATGAGGGATTTTTAATCCGACAACTTCAGCTAAGGAAGGATGAAGCTTTAAGTCAATGCTTGATCTTTTATTTTGTCATGTTATTGATGTCACATGTGTCTTTTTTCTGTACGTCCTCGGTCAGGAAATAAAGAAAAAAAAAGCCGGGGTGGCGCAGTGGTTACGGCACTAGACTACTATTCCAAAGGAGGCGGGATCGAATCCCGGCCTCAGCGGCCAATTTTCTATGGAGGCGAAAAGCAAGGCGCCCGTATGCTGTTCGATGTCAATTCAGGTTTAAGAGCCCCTGGTAGTCGAAATTCCCAGTATCCTCCAATAGGGCATCTCTCATAGCCTGAGTTGCTTTGGGACGTTAAACCCCACAAACCAGCCAATCAACTAACCACAAGCGTAGCCATGCAGCTGTTGCTTTCGCGGCTCGACCAGGCTTAACCAGAACTAAACCGAGCCTAACTTTTTCTAGGTTTTGCGATTAGGAAGGCGCTGTACACTTTTGGATCAAAACCTACACTTAATCAGGTGAAGTTCACACCACTTTAAATAGTCAGTAATAATAATAATAATAACCGCGGCATTATTATGAAACCCCAGCAAACTGCACACAAATAAATTAACTTCCCAAGGAGTTAGCAAGGAAAATTTGAGGAAACAAATATTTAATTGGCTTTAGCAGAATTGTAGCATAACGTTTCAGAAATATGTCTAAACGAATTTATGAACCTTATGCTGTTGCGAACTCTAATAAACGCACCTATATGTTTCAAAAATGCAGATGGTTCTTCTTGTGTCATGTTTCAGTTATTAGCTCCCAAAATGTACCCAAGCATTTTCATGGAGGGTTAATATTTTTTTTCTGAAATATCATCTTACTGGAACTCGCAGCGTATAGTGAACAGGTTTAGTATAATAAGAGTTCTTATAATGTAACCAGGGAAGTCTTGAGCTCAGAAGCTAAAATAAAACTTTCTCTAGCCATCCTTGCGACATTAGTGATGCGGGCTCCTCGCCTAAAACCAAGCCAATGGCAAAATATAGTTGGTGCAGTACTATGTATCACAATTCACGGTCCAAACGATGTGTATTTTAGGGTGTGCACCTTGCCACCTTTAACTACCCTGTAGAGAACACGGGGGGGGGGGGGGGTCAATGGTGCTATAACAATTCACTTCCAGTGGTGTCGTTGAATCAATTATCAAGTCAAGTAGGTGCAAGTATAAAAGGAGCAAGAGAATATTGAAGCTGACGAAACATATAGGACAACGAAAAGCACAGCGCTATGTTTCACGACTGTTTGCCTTTTAATAGTATTTTAAATGCCTTTTTACAGTTTAATGTTGCAATTGTGTCAGACGTATGTCATCGAAGGGGAAATACAGCCAAATGGGCCGAGAAACGTGCGAATACACCGTATTTACCGGAAAGCTACTCACAGAGTGCTCACCGGGGCAAGAATTCCCGAGGGGTTCGCTAGAGAATGAGTTTACGGTATCCAATAGCTGCGACACAAATATATACGGAGAGAGAGGCGACGCAGCACGGCCGGCTTTTCGACAGTATCATGTATCACTCTCCCCTTCTTGATGTAATTACGCTATTCTGCGCAATACAAACTTTGCAACCAGTTTGCATGAACGCAAACTCAAGGCATCTGCGATCTGCGTGTGACAGCTAGGGAAAGGCAAGCGGAACGATGAGTCAAGAAATAATTGTAGCACTGGTTCAGTGAAATGCACTGCTAATTAACACTCACTATTAAGCGCAGTCGAACCTCATCGAAACCACATATATTTTATATGTAAAAATTTTTGCGCAAAAAAGAACACAAAGGACCAAGAAGAACACATAAGACTTTTGACGAGCGCTAGTCAAACGTCTTATATGTTTTTCTTTGTCCTTTGTGTTCTTTTTTTGCGCAAAATTTTTTACTTAATGGATCACCAACTAGCCCGGCAACATGCTCTCCTCAACATATATTTTAAAGTGAGTGCGCGTTCCTCTCCCCCCTCTGGCTCCCCCAACCAGCTTCATAAGCTTTTCGGAAGCAAAAGCCTACCGCTGAGTCTAAAAACAAAATTGTTCTGCTGCTAGTTGCCATCGAGCAATTAGGGGCAACAAGCATGATGATGGGAGGCTTGAAGGATGATCGCGGCACACCTACTGATGGCAAAATAACACGAGGTCTTTCCCTGCAGAAATAACAGAACACGGCCATAACGTGGTCCCATTCCTCGGAGACACCTGTATACACGAGACTTCAACTGTGGACTCCATAAAAACGTTCATCAGTCAGATTGCGATCTCGCCCTCCCTTTGGAATGCCCTAAGAAATTATGCCCGCACCTGATGAGCCCGAGCTGCGGTCAGTAGATCGATCACCTAGAGGCGAGCGGCTACCCTGCGCATCTGATCTGCTTTGTGCAGTGACAGAGGGCATCCTCATAAACCAGAAAATGTATGGAAAGCAGGAGCAGCTGAACGAAAGCAAAACAAAAAGGTAGTGGAATCTATGCCATATATTCATGCGTTGTCTTCCAATCTTAGATTATGTCTTCCTAAAATACATGCAGGCTATCTACGGTCGTGAAATCATTGGGAAACCGTACTGTCGGTTGTCAGACATAGGTTAATTGTGCTAACGGCATAGTGTATAAGATTTCCTTATCACAAGGTCGCTACTTCGTTGGGCAGAGCGGACGTTGCGTGAATGGGCGACTGCAAGAGCATGTAAGGAACGTCCGTTAAAAGCGTGAAACACTGTGGATACATTATCGTGACTGTGATGTCAATAGGGGCAGCCACTAGGCTCCAGAGCTTAACAATGTTGTAATTATTGACAGCCATCCAATGGATACCACGCGGGAGATAGTAGAAACGTTAGAAATTGATAGGATAGGCTTGGGCTCTGTCAGCATGCCATCAATATCTCTCGCAAAACGAAATGGAGTATCTGTCCCACGCGAGGTGACTTTGATTGCTATCAAAATTCTGTTCGTAACGCTATTTTGCTATATATGCCAACAGTCCTAATACCGTTTAGTTGGAAGTTAGCGCTCGTGCTTGTTCTTTCTTGTACCCGTCTTAGGCGCAATTGTGCTCGCTAGTTTTGAAGCATATAGTAAGGAACACTATGATTTAAAAAAACAAAAGCGACAGCGATGATGCCCATGGCTGCGCTCGTGCGAAGACTAAGGTCATGCAGTAGAAGAAGAGAACTACTCACGCACAATACATTTCAGAGGTTCAAGATTATGTTGGCGATGCGGTACTTTAAGCCGTTCGCGCTAGGCCGACGGGCATCCTGTAGCTGACAGCAGGATTAGGTAAGCATCTGCCTTTTTTCCTGCAGTAGTTGAGGGTATAGCCGCAGCCAGGTTCGAAAGTGTGAAATCTGATGCAGATGTAACGAACGCAAATAGAAAGACAGAGGTGAATTAATTGAGAGGTTTTTCACTGCATGCAGGAAGCCAAAATGATAATGCACCGGACTGTATGCCGAGTTAGCATTGCTTGAAGACGCGTGTTGTTGCTGGCATTCTGTTACGCTACTATCTGTAGGCTTTCCCGAGCCGAACACAGCGGTCGCCATAGTGAGCACGTTTGTCGCGTTACTGGTCAAGTAGCCTACCGGAAGCTTTCCGCAATAATCTTAGAAGGTCATCAGAGTAGTTCAAATGACAATCGCTGAAGTTATGAGAAAAATAGAGGAAACAATTACTTTATGGGCTGAGAATTCGATGATGAAAAGTCCGCAGCTCGTTTAGCCTGCTTCTCTTCCTCCCTCATTGGGGCTCGCCGCATACGATGAGCCCGCCCAGTGGCCGATATCAATCTTCAGCGACATGTTTCCGGGGTCACTCTGTACGATTTCGATGTTTTTCAACCACGGTACACACATGCGGCGTTCACCGTGTCTCAATTCCCAAACCAACAGGCCGAACTTCCTAGACACGCTTGAACGCAGCATACCTAAGCAGACACTGAGCCCTCCACCGCGCTGAGCCATGTCACGTGAATAGCACACCTGCAAGCATACCTGCCACCTCGACCAGCTAAGCGATCTCATGACGTCACACAGCCCGTCAACCAATCAGCTATTGGCCGCATCACATGGTCTCCTGACGCTGCGCCTCTCTCAGTCAGCGGGAATTAGTGACAAAGAACAGCGCATTTTTTCCTCGATGAGGATTTCAATGCTATTGCATTAAACCTAGCTGCGGCGTAGCACTGCCAGGGTACATCCCTTCTCATCCTTTCCTCTGTCCCGTATGCTGGCGTAGCTTTCCGCATTGAAACGTTCGTCGAAGAAACTCAAAGCATGAATGCCTTGTCATGGGCTTTGTACTACGTTGATGTTCCAGCTCTGATACTGTCTTTTTTATTTCAGCTATAACTGGTCGCATGCTAGACGCGCAAACTGGAACCCGTTGGGCTGCTGTTTGCTGCTACCACCGCATGGCTCTATTTCTGTTCCCCCGCTGCCCATCGCTCCTGCCCAGCGTGGGCACGCTCTACCAATGTTTCCTGGCCATGGTGCTGGTCAGCTGTGCAGTGCTGCTCGCATTCCAGGCCAAGCTGCAGGTGGCCCATAGAAAAGCAGCCCTTCCTCCCTGGATGCGGCAGCCGGCGCCCTCCGAGCACCGCAACGGACGCGAGAGTAGGACAGAGAGGGCACAGAGGATCATGGAGCGCCATATATTCAGGTCTGTTGTCCAAAAGGAACGCTCAAGGCTGAATGGTGTTTGTCGTGTTTTAAAGCTCTCAGTCGCCTTGTGTTAGCGGATTCTAGTCGATTATGGTAGATCATAACAAAAAGTTCGCTTTCAGTCTGTTGAACCTTTGGCAGGATAATACTGTGGGGCAAAAGGAAGTACAGAACACCATTGCCCTTTGTTAACAGGCGTACGTCGAGAAGAAAGAGCGTCAGGGTTACTGTAAAGTTCAGCTCAGTTATAAAATATTTACAACTACTGATTGATATCTCCAAGGAATAATTGGGACTGAAAACACTGTCCTCATTTGTACTAAGTATATTGGGTATGACACCATGTTCTGTTGTCCCTGGGAACTATGCGCCCGGGGCTTGTGCGGAACCATCATAGTACCAAGCGAATCAAGCCGAGCTTTGGATATTCTAATTTAGATATCGACTGATGGGTAACTCAGCACTTTAGCACCAAAATATACTGATCTGGAATGACTGGTCATATATTGCTTCCGAAAAGCCGAACGAAGCATTAGTCGAAGAACAGCATAATCACATTGTTGTTGGGCTTGTTCTCGACAAGGTTTTCGACAAGATAATTAACGGTCGCTGTACTCAAGCTGATGAAATCAGCTCTCAACTAATAATACACGGGAAAACGACTTCATGCATACTTTATATGTCCAGTTGTCGAATGATATCACAATAACCTCGTCAAAGAGAAGGACAGAAGCTGCAACAATACCGCACGTATACCTTGTATTGTAATGTATTATCTGGACCGGCCCTTTTTTATCGAAGGAGAGAAAGAGAGATAACTTGCACCCGTCAAAAGATTGGCGAGGATCCGATGCAGCGCAGCTGTGTCCCAGCCATATCGCCCCCCTCAGCCGTCGATCTGGATCTCTTGGATCTGAGCAGCAGCGAGACGGATGACTTCACGTTGCCCTTTTTCGTCCTGTTTGAGAAGTAGTGCCTCCCAGAACTCATCTGTTCAGTCAAGTTCCACAAATCTAGGACACCTCAGTTATGCATATATGGACCATGTCCGCTATGCCCTCGCTACGTTTGCACCTGGGGCTAAACATTTCAGGGTGCCACATGCTATAAAGCTGAGGGTTCGGGAATACTCCTGTTTGTAACTTTACGCCACATAACTTCCTCGCTTTTGGTGAGTTGCTTGCAGGCTTTTGGAAATATTTATTTGCGTAATTTTATTGATTTAGAATATCTTGGTATGTATTAAGACCATCATCGAACTGTAGGAGCTCCTCACCACGGAAGGGGTACGGGGTTATGTGTCACTACGATCCCAGAAGGCAACTTATCATCGGGCCAGTACGTGCGCTTTCTCGTTCCCCCTCAACCTCTGGTGCGCTGGTGTCCAAATGAGGGTGACCTACTCTGCCCGTGGTGGGCTACTGATGGTGGCTCTTGCTGCTAGGGCCGAAATGCGGCCTGCGTCAAAGTTTTTAATCGCTGATTTTGAGTCGAAAGAATTTAGCAAGCCTGGACCAGACACCATTAGGGTCTTCTGGGCGTTTTTTCTATTTACACTAATTGCAGCTTCCATTCTGTCTTCCAACTCATTCGAAGTCGCGTGAGGTTCCGTGCTCGAGGCTGGCACGCTTGTGCGGGTATCTCGCGAGCTAGAGATAAAAACGCAGTCTGAAAGCCATCGATCGGCGTTAACTTCGAAATCACTAGTCCGTATGTTCAAAGCCTAGCAAAATCCCCATTGCGTGTTCGCAAACTGGCCGCTTCGCGGGGCCACGGCGCCCTCTCTGTCTCTCCTTGGAAAGTACACCGGCTTCCGAGACAGTACCCACCCCATCGATATCTCCGAGGCAACCAGCAAACACCGCGGCAGATGCTTTTGCTCGTTTAAGAGCTTTAAATGAACTTAAACCACCGCCAATTCTTTTTTCTCCCTTCTCTTCAAGCAAGTTGAGGCGGCTATTATTTACCTGCATCAGATCACCCACCATTTTCTTTCTTTATTGTGTCGAACTCCTTGGTCGCAAAATTAGTAACTTGGCTTGCATATTGTTTCCACAAGCGTAGTCTAGGGCATACGGTCGCTATCCGCACTCTTGTCTTTACAAACAGGAGATAATTAAGAGCAAAGCGCAGGAGCCCGCACGTCTAGAGCCTGCAAAAATGAACCTTAAAGCGAGAGTAAATATATGAGACACGGCGAGATAGCCACTATGGTTCCGGGAGCCACTGGACAAACTCTCTGGCGGTTTCTTCGCCAAAGACGCCTGTGAGTAAATACCGTGTTCGTGTTGATGCGTGCATGGTGAGGAAGAGGCAGAATGCTATAAAAAATGCTGTTACACTCATAAAAGAATGTTTTCAGGGACCACTATGCGGCCGACCACCAACACGATGAAAACGCGGACTTTTCAAGCTTAAAGAGCCACAACAAGTTGCCGTGGTTCTTCATCAACGGCAGCGAGTGGCCGCGCCCTTCGAGCAAGCTGTCGCGGGTGGCCGGCGTGTGGCCCGACCCGAAGGCGCCGCACGACGACCGCATCGTGGCGCAGCTCATGTACCTGCCACCCGGATACACGTCGGAACCTAATAGCACCAGTGAGTTGTCACACTATTTCACTGTTATCAGAAAGAGAAATAACCTATCAATCAAACCATGTTTTACGCGAAGCGTACTAGGCCTGTTGCGCCAGAAAACCATCGCTGCACACCAGTTTGAGAGGGAGCTTGCAAGGACGAGTCAAATTCTTTCTGCGCAAACGTTTGGGTGGCACCGTCATCCGATACGACAGCCACTGGAACTACAGACCTGATACGTGTTTGCCAGGGTAGATGGCTCCTCCGCGTTCTAGTGCATCTTCATAAAACTACGCGTCAAGGTCGAGCCGAAAGAGATGCCGGAAAAAAGATAGACGCCTGGAATGGATTGTATATGATAATTATAGGGATGGTTGATAACGTGACTGGTTGACTGATTGATTAGTGAATAGTGAATGAAACCAGCGTGCTGTAGACAAATAATGTAATGTGTGTGTCGCTTTATTGGAGCACATGCGATGGCCTATGGCTGGTATACTATGGTGCGAAAACATTGTCTGACATTGTACCGGACGTGTGAAATAGGGCTGGGTATTCGTTTGAGGAATATGTCTCGTGATGGTGCTGCCCGACACCAAGAGAGAAGTCATAAGACTGATGCTAAAAAGATATAGAAGAACGCTCGTATGAGGCAGCTAGACAAATGAAGCGAAGACGGGATGCCGAGGTACGAACTTCAGAAATAAAAGCCAGGCGTTGTAAGGTGCGGAGGAAGCCGAGCTAAAACGTCAGCGAGGATCCGACGATTATAACCTCATGTCTGAAGCTGTGTTGCTTCTTAAAGCCAAAGATGAGGAGATGAAATGTTATATGATAAGCAAAGTAGAGGGTGTGATTAAAGTAGCATCACAGTAGCAATATATGAGGCAATGAGTGTGCACTATATCGCATCTGCTCTTAAAACGAAGCCTAAGCGAAAGTTTTTAAACAGCCCCTTAAACGAAAATGCAAACGAAAGTAAACAAACCTGATGTGCTAATTTTATATTCAATATTTTTAGTATCCTTCCGTCTATTCCTTTGTGTTCCGTTGGTGGTGCCCACGTTTCAGAGCGCTTTATCATGCCCTTCATCTCAAGCAGAAGGCATGTTATACGTCTTCAGATGGCACTGGACATCATTTTCTCTTCCTTCCTTTTTTACGATATTTTGAAACAAAAAACATACTAATAAATATGAACATAAGGGAATAATCAATGACCGAGAAAACTGCGTTCCTTTCTTGACGCTTATTGCTTAATAATGGCTGCTCAATGGAACAGATGAGCCTCTTTCCATTGCGCGGCTGTGGCTGGATACATAATACATTTATTCGTTTTTTCCTGTTGCCCTCACATGCATTCCCTTACTAATGCATGAAAGGGTTGCGCGCTTGTTTTAAGCCACTTGACGTGCTCTTTCTTAAGGAAAACATTTCACTCTTGATCAGTCATTAATTTCTATTTATGTCAATACCTGTGTCGAATACGCGTGTCTCGAAAACCTTCACTGCTGTCGGTCCTGTGACCCTTTATTCCATGCAGCTTTTCTCACTATGTACGTGCGAATATTAATCGAACATGGGTAAACTTACCTGGTTGGTCAGCATATTTCGTACTGATTGATTTATTGTAACATTTCCTACTTTCTTTTATCAACTCTGCTCTCTCAAATACGCTGCTGTGTTTGCCGCAACACTGTAGAATGTTTCATCCTGTACAGACCTTACAAGATATTGGATGTGTCCATAAACTGCAATATTGCCAAGAAACTTTGTAACATGTTAGTATGCTCGAGCTGGGGATATTGAGCCTAATGACGGCATGACCAGCCCACCAGCAGTACCGCTTTCACTTCTATGATCCTAGGGCGTGCGTGAAAGACACCTTTTTTCCATATAAGATGTGTTGCATGTAGTTGTCGTGTGGGCTGGTGCTTATTGTCTGGGGCTCCACCCGCACGACAATAAGGCAATTTGCAGCAGTTGTAAAAGCCACATTTTGGCATTTTTCAAGTCATGCGCAATTAGAAGCGCGGGTACCAGGCCGCGCCATTACTGGTTTCGATTAGAGGAAACGGGTGGGGATACCCGCGAGGCTTTGGAACACGACCCCACCATCTCCCGAAACAAAAGCAGCCGTTCTTCCTACAGGCTACGTTTGCGGTCCACTTCCCTAGTGAAGCACGGAAGCCCCAGCCATCGATCCCGCGAACTCCCCATCAGCATCCGAGCGCAAACGCGGCCAAAGGATAGCGGTGCGAGAACTGAAGCTCGTTTTATGAAGGTGCGAGCCGTGTGAAATGAAAAACCTTGTACACACACTAGCACCAAGGAACATTTCATCCAGTCACCTTTAATGCATCTCCTTTCGAACTGCCCTAACCGATGTATGCACCTGGTTCCTTCATGTGCCAGTTCCCCCCTCCCTTCCCTCCCCCCCTCTCCGCTTTAAAAGACTATGCATTGCGAAATCTTTGCTGTCACTCGAGGCTACGTTGTAAACACCTCCCGTGCCACATTCCACAATGCAAGCGGGCGCACGCACTCACGTATACCCACGAATGCATTGTACCTCATTACTGATTCATACCTGTCACTCTGAAGACTGTCATCGTATTTCGCATTCTACGATAGCACCATCGAGTTCGTTGCTATATTTCGTCATGCGCTCCCGTTGGTGCGATAAGAAGTCTGGATGCAGTTGTTTTCACTGCTGTCTGCATGCATTCAGATTAGATTAGGATGACATTGATCAAATGAAATATTCTATGTATTGATGTATGCGCAGGTACCCTAAAGGTGTGTTGAAAAAACATTTACCCTTTGGCAGCCTGCCTACCTGCCCAAGGGCAGTCCGTTAACAATTATCTAACGCTGAAAATTTCTCTCCTGTCCGTATTGGCACCAGATCTATCGTGTGGACCATTGCGCAGCAACTTTCTGAAAATTTAATTTCGGTAAATATTCGTATTCACCATTTAACACGCCTGCAGACACACCTCTGAAGACCATCGTCCTGGAAGGCAGCTGGTACGACTTCCTTGGCGGTCAAATGCTGTTCTTAAGGGACCGATGTCCCGTGAGCAGGTGCCGACTGTACCGCGGGAAAGCACCTGAAGGCGCTAATGTTGACGCCATCATATTCAAAGACGGCTACATAAGCGATTCCCAGCCCATGGATGAAAAATACGGAAATCAGGTGGTGCGAATCCTTTACCTTCTCGAAAACCCTATGAGACTGCCCATCGAGATTGGGGCCATGGCCATCGACTGGATGGCCACATACAGGTGAGTGTGGCTCCTAGGCCTGTTTTCATCTTCTGCAATGATTAGGGAGGCTTACCAGTATTTAAGGCTTCGTTGGCCCTAGTGACCTAGTACTGCGTGACGTAATAAGGTCAGGCTCATTATCCTGATGAAATGAGCTTTGTTACTCTGGAGGCAATCAAAGCTTGCTCAGTATAGCGTCTTAAATTTACATGACATTTTTTTATACATAAACCTGTGTGCATCGCCTGCAGAAACCGAATAGTGGAGTATTTCACCCCTGCCGTAAAAGGAGTGACAGGCATTGCACAAGATTCTGATTGTGGAGATACAGGTTGTGTAGCTCTGTTTGTTTGCTTGTTTGTTTTGCTTTGTTTTGTTGTTGTTTTTTTTTTGCACGTACAACGGACGTATGGGCCCTGTGTAAGCTCGAAATGCGACGTTATAGTCTTGATTTTTTTTTCTGGCTGCACTCGAAGCTTTGAAGGAAAGTGTGGTTTGTGCTCAAGATTTGCCTCGTTGAGTAGTGTCAGTCAAGTATTAACGCGCCCCCCTCCCCCCCCCCCCCCCGATATCTCCCGAAGCGCGCCTGACAGAGTGCGGCACTTGATTTATCACATGTTGCGAACATTCTTTGCATGCTGGAACCGAGTTCAACGGACCTTTTGCCGCTAGAACTGAAATGGTGACTTCCGTATCGTTCTTACTTCAGCCCTGAAACCTTATGTGACTGACACAAGCCATGTATATGCGTTTTTAGTAAGCATGCATGGGATGTGGCTGATTGCAGGTTACAGCACGAGAACACTCATAAGAAATGAACAAAATACACGGCACACAACACTAAGTTATTATCGAACGATTACCCACAACGGCTCTCAACAATAACAGAAAAAAAGGAAACTAGTAACATTTTACATCACCTTCCTCTCCACCATCCTATTACATCTTTTTTTTTTCATTTTGTTGGCATTCACACGTATCAAATCCTGGTTATAAGCCCAAACTAGTCAGTCCCGATAATTGTTTCTATGCCGACATACATTTGGCAGCAGCTGGGGTGCAGAGGTAGAAAATTCGTCTCACGTGATCTGAATCCAGGGAGAGCGCGAAAAAGAAAACTGCAAACAATCAACGCGATACTTAAGGTGGCGTACGTGTTGACATAAGAGTCTGCCTGACGTTTGCATCATCTATGCACAGGTTCACCTTCTTGACGGCACATCTGAATCTTAATTAGCATACTCCATGAGCTTGTGGTATTGGAAGGATTCATGTGGTACCTGGGTTGGAGCAGCCTTCTAAGGCATACAGAATGGAGATGAGTGGATGTCTTTAGAAGGAGGTGGGTGGTATGTAAATTGTGGATTCTGGCAAGTGCTCCTTCCCGGCGCCTCCCGGCCCCGGAAACCGATCGGGAGGACAAGGATTCATACACTCAGCACAATGCCTACAGCGGACTCGTTTTTGCAAATATAGGCCTTTTAAACCTAGCACAACAAAAGAAACGTCTGTACGTGTAAGCAAATGAATATACCAGGCTTGGTGTTCGGCCTGAACAAGGCAACCAGATCCGACAACGCCTTCCGCAAACGGTGCTACTGGAAGAGGGCGTAAGACAGCCTCAGCGATGAAACTTAAAATGAACTATACTTCATATTGTGCGCTCATCCTGTCTTTGTGGATATAAATATGTCAGGTATGGTATGATGCAGTAACCGTAACATGTTAAAGTTTCCAACATATCTAGACTTGAAGAGAGAACCTAGAAGATCAGCGAAAAATTAGACAAAGATTTAAACCTTCAAAATCGTAACCAAAGCGAAAACGATGGTACTTTTCTCTCGACCCGCCTCTCTTAGTCTCTATGCGGCTGCCTTTTTATCGAGGCACGTACCCTGGATGATCTGATTCGGTCTTTCGTCTTCGCAACCTCTGAGACGCAAACGTTTCACGAGGCATCTCGCCTGAATCATCCATGACGACTGCTGCCGTTAAACTGTCCACAGCTGTTGCGATCCATTGGCAGCAGCTAATATGCAGTGGAGGCAGCCTAGACAGAGCAAGCGCCATGGTTCCATCATCATCATTATCAAAACGTTTTATTTCCGCCGAAACGAGACTCTTTTTGGACCCCCCGGCACGCAGGCCTAAGGTAGCCCTACTCAGGAGCCTCTGGTGAAGATACATTGTTGCTTCACGGCCTCAGCCGCCAGGCGAATGGCTTGTTGCTGTTGAGCGCGGTTCTCGCTCCGCAGCAAGGTCTCCCAGGCTTCTCTATCTAAAATTTGCTCGGCGCCCGGGCTGCCAGCACATTCCCAAATTATGTGGTCTAGAGTGCCCCTCTCCCCGCATGTTATGCAATACTGATCTTTCTCCTCTTTAGAAATTGTCACGTATACCCAGAAGGGGCTTATATGATTTCCCCCTTGCAATCTTCTCCATGCAATTGCCTCCTCGTTTCCGAGGGAACGGTCGGGCGGCGGATAGACCCTTCTGCTCATGTTCCGTGATCTCGTTGTATGAAATCAAGCTGTATTTCATGTATATGCGAAAGAGCTGCTCTACGGCCGCCCGGCGATAGAGAGCTCTGGAAAGCTCGTGTGCAGCCTCATTTAATACAATAGACTCGTGGGCTGGAATCAATATTATCTCTATATTACGTTCTATCCGCCTCGCCTCGAGGACGCGTTTGGCCTCTTCCGAGATTCTTCCTTTTCCAAAGTTCCTCACTGCATTTTTGCTGTCACATAAAATTGTCCTGGCCTTGATATCGACGCAAGCAAGCGCTATCGCCAGCTCTTCCGCTGCGCTGGCATCTCTCGTGCGGCTCGAAGCCGCTACCATTATTGCTCCTGCCCCGTCGACAACCGCGGATACAGCCGCCCCGTGCTGTCCGCACGCCGCGTCTACATAAGCCACCTGGTCTGCCGGTCGCTTCCTCATCTTTCTCTCGCAGGCCTTAGCCTTATGCTCTCCCCTTTCTCCGTTGTACTCGGGGTGCATGTTTCACGGCATAAGTGGGACGTGTATCTTGGCCCTGATTCCTGGCGGGATGTTTACCATCTTGTTCGTGCTACTTTCTGGCCGGATTCCTATACATTCAAGTATTGTTCTGCCTGTTTCAGACTGGCCGAGTCGTTCCAATTGGGATATTCTCAGCCCCTCTGCCAGCTCAACCCATCTGTTGTGAACTCCCATTTTCTCAAGCCGCTCCGTCGACGTGGATATGGGGAGTCCCAGTGCTCGCTTGACGCATCTCCTCAATATTCTGTCTATCTTCTCCATTTCTGCCTTGTTCATGCTTAGGTACGGCGTCGCGTAGCAGATCCGACTTATTACGTACGCCTGTGACATTTTCAGGAGATTCCTTTCTTTTAGTCCTGCCCCTTTACTGCTACCCTCCTGAATATGCCTACTACTTGGTCTGCATAGGTGGCTAATTTCTTTATGGTGTTGGTGTTATTGCCCTTCTTGTTGATAAACATGCCTAGGATCCTCATTTCCTCGACCCTGGGCCCTTCCAGGCCTTCCACCACCACTTTAATTTATACTTCTATCCTGTGCCTGCCGTCGCTATTATATACAAAAAAAGCTCTGACCTTTGCGGTGAACACGCCAGGCCTCTTTCGGCCGCATACTTCACCACTACGTCTGCTGCCCTTTGCAAACTCCACTCAATTTCCGCGTCGCTTCCACTATTCATGTAAATGTTTATATCGTCGGCGTACATGCTGAATTTTATATCAGGGATCTTGTTTAGAATGGCCGGGAGACCTCTCATCTCTGTGTTAAATAAGAAAGGGTACAGTATGGATCCTTGCGGGGTACCTTTGCTACCCAGCCTTATGCTGGGGGACTCTGCGTCCTGGAATTTGATCACCGTCTTCCTATCCCGGAGGAAGTCCTTGATATACTCGTATGTTCTGCCCACGTTTACTTCCTCCAGACCTCTGAGCACCGCCTCGTGTCGGACGTTGTCAAAGGCCTTCATGAGGTCAAGACCTAGGATCACCTTGGCATCTAATCATTTCTTGTCTATAATGTCATGTTTTAGTCAGCCTTACATCCTGCGTGCTGAGCTTAGATCTAAATCCCACCATCTCGTGCGGCCACATGTTTCCATCTTCAATGTGTCTCGTTAACCTCGTCTGCACTACGTGCTCCATGAGTTTCCCCACGCACGACGTCAGCGAGATCGCTCTTAGGTTTTCCCATTTTGGTTCCTTCCCCACGGCTTGGCGATGAGAACCACATCTGCCTGTTTCCAATCCTCGGGCAATTAACCTTCCTTCCATACTTTGTTCCTGTATCGTGCTATCGCCTCTATCGATTCGTCGTCTAGGTTCCTGGATATTTTATCCGGGGCCAAGCGAGTTCTTAGCCCAGCAATAGCTGCTCTGATCTCCGCTATCGTAATGTCTGCGTCCAGCTCTTCATTTTCCGCTCCACCATATTCTGCCTGTAGCACTGCCGTCGCATCCCCTTTGTAAATGTCCCTGAGCTTGTCCATCAGCTGTTTGTCCGCCCCCTGAAGCGTGTCTCGCTTTCACCTGGTTGACGCTCGCTACCTGTTTGGATTTACTCGGGGCGAGGATATTCCTCAGTATATTCCACGTCTTTGCTAGACTCATGCTCCTTTCCATCTCGTCGCACCTGCCGTACCAATTTTGCTCGTTCAGCTTGATCGCATACCTTACCATTTCTTTCATGTGTCTGGCTACCGAGCGTCTTAAGTTTCTGTTCCATTTTTGAGATTTCAGTCTCTTCTCGAGCCTTCCTTTCTCCATCCACATGCCCATTAGTTTGCTGTCTATTATCTCTGGTGCATCTTCCCCTTCGGCTACCGCTTCGGCGTCCCTTGCATCTTCCCTCAGTTGTTTTGCCCAGTCTGCTATGTCTTCAATTTCGTTAGCTTTGTGGTTTCTGCGAATTGCCCGAAATTTGTCCCACTCCCCAATTCTCGCCTTTTTGAGTTTCCTCAGCTTGACTCCTTCTCCCAGCTTCGTGGCTACAATGAAGTGTTCACTCACTGCCCAGATTTTTCATGGTGTTTACCCATTCTATTCTGCCAGTATTTTTACTGAAGGAGAGGTCCGACGTGGTGTCTCTGCTTACACTGCCACCTACTCTAGTAGGCGCGCACGAGCCGGTATTCAAGGTTAGTCCGAGGTTTTTGGACTCCTCAAGGATAAGTCTACCCTTCGGATTATGCTTTGCGTACCCCAATTCCTGGTACGCCGCATTAAACTCCTCCACGATCACCAACGGGCTTGGCCCGGCCAGTTTGATGGCTTTTCTAAATATCGCTCCCAATTTCATTTTCCTCTGCCACGTGTTGCTGTAGATATTAAGCAGAAATATGCTTTTTGTTCTCTTGCGTCCCGTGATCATTTCTATCATAACCGTTTCTATGTCTCCCGTGCTTACGTCGTGGTGTTGCTATATTCCTTTTTACCAGCATGGCCAGTCTGCATTTTTCACCCCTATCTCTACAGAAGCTTTGGTATCCGGCCAATTTGACCCGATTCGCTATAGCAATTAGCTTGTCATCAACATGCTCCAAGTGCTGCTGTAATAGCGCTCGCTTCCGTCGGTACCCACGGCAACTCCATTGCCAAATGGTGGCTTTCTCTTTCTCATGATTCCTGTCCATCATTGTGAAAAACTACGCGGTTCATTTTCGCCATCCTCTCGGTGAGGCCGCTTAATGCTGCTAGAATCTGGTCTATTGAACCCTTAATGTCTCCTAGGGCGTTCAACCTTACATTCACTTCCTGCATCTGCGTTTGCTTCCAAATTTACTCGTTAGTTTCCTCTCCAGCGTCACAAGGCGGTCGGTCTCGCCTGCCTTTCGTTTTATTGAAGGGGATCTAGCCATCCCCATGTCCATTTTTTCCTCTGCATCTTCTGTCACCGGATTTGAATCCGGCGGTTTTTGCGTTACCGCTTGCGTGGGAGGCACTACGGGCTTCGGCTTGTTGTTTACTAATTCTGCTATAATTTTCCTCAACTCCGCAATTTCGTTGCCTTGCCTTTTTAGTTCTGCCTCTTGTTTCCCTATTTTCGCTTTCAACTCTGCATTTCCGTTTTTCAGCGCTACTGTTTCTGGGCTAGCCTAGGAGACCTTGCTCGCGAAGCTTACCGGTTTCTGGATTCCCGCCTTGGGTAGTCCCTGGTCCTCTCTGGAGGGCAGGCTCGGAAACTCCTGATCCGTAAGTTCTGCCCCCGACCGAAGTCTCGAGGGCTTCCCGGAGCTGGACTTGGTCCCGGATATGGGCCTTCCCTTGGGCCCGTTCTTGGGGTGCGCTGCTCCGTCTTTCCCATCTTCTCGTCTGTTTGCATCTTTCATCGCCACGTACGGCTTCCTATATATCTTCCTACACTTGCTGTCGCCCAGCATGTGGGCTCTCTCGCACAGCTGGCATACGGGGGTGTACGTGTGTCCCTGCTCCGGATTCTCCTTGCCACAGCCACGGCACTTTATGTTCGTCAGATCCGGGAACACGTCGGCTCTTTGTCCAAGTCGGCCGCACGCCACGCACACTTCCAGCTTTTTCTTGTATAACCACCATTTCTTGAATGATCCCAGACACTTCACCCGCTCTGGTACCTCGCTTCCCTCGAAGAGAATCAGCAGTGAGCCGGAGTCCCCGAGTCTCCGTGCGCCCAATATCGGTGGGTTCGCGTCGCAGTCCAATGTTTCCCTGATTAACTCCATGCTCATGGTCATAGGAATTCCGTGTATGACTCCCTTGCCCGCGCCGTCCGGCATCGGAGCACTGTTGTCTCCACTGTCTTCCCTCTGATTGTCAGTTTCTTGGCGTCTTGGTACTTCAAAGCCCTGACCTCGCTCACTGATGCAACGAGGATGGTTTGTTGCGTCACGTTTATCGAGACCACGTCTTCCTTCATCCTTCGGATCCACCCCTGCTTCTTGCGCTAGTGCGTCTGCAACTTCCTCTTCTTCCACGTTCCCCCACCTCGCCGTTATGCCGCCTCTCGGTCTGAGGAGCAGCTTTACAGCGCCTTTCGCTACGTCGATCGTTTTCTTTTCCACCGCTTTCTCCGCCAACTTCTTCCCTAGTTTGGGTCTAAATTTCACTAGGCTGTGTTGCTGCTGCGCACTCCCATCGCCGCCATCTTCTCCGGCAAGTACCTTTTTCCCAGCCGGTTTGAAAACCTGGCTTTTCTGCTTCATCTTCTGGTGCCGTCATATCGATGCAATTCTGCTCTCGTCCCTTCTCGTCAATAGTCATCTCGACCAGTTCCGGCGTCTTGCGTGCGTCGGGGAGTCCCAGACCACGCTGCGCATAGCTGCGATTGAGTGACGTCATGGTTGTCACGGGACTAGGGAGAGGCGAGCGCGCTGCTGCGGCTTAGTGGCGTCATAGCTGTCATGTGGTTCGTCCTCGATTTAATGTCGAACACGCGCGCACGGCGAAGAAGTTACGGAGGGGAGTAGTAAGAGCTTTCGCTTTTAAAGAAAAAAGGCCATCAATGAGTTCACGGTAAAAAAGGGGAGTTTAGAAATTCGCTTCACAACGGATATCCCGCTTTAAACGAAAACGAAAAGTCAATGGTAATCGCACAGATATTTTTACCAAATGCGCAATAGGAGTCAGAGATGGGGTAACAACAGGATACCGGTAAGCCATTTCAAGAGACGACAAAGCATAAAGGGTTCTAACGCCACAGATAAAATAGAACTGGCAGAATTGTTAAAGTTAATAAGCGCAGCCTATATAATGAAGTATGTTATGCCAAGATTCGAACATACTGACAAGTTTAGGGGTAGCCTATACGTTGTCAGTAGGCAGCTATGCCTAGATAGATTACACCTAGAATCGGGTAAATGAGCTACGAAATAAAGAGGCTAAGGTCACTGCCAATATGAACAAGATAGTTAAGGTAACCGAAGAGTTTTACACCTGTCTGTTCAGTAGCCGAAGCAGTCAGGACAGTAACGGAAGTAGCAACTCAAATGAATTGCGCATGTAGCGGGTAAAGAAAAAGGTGCTAAAGAAAGCCTTAGAAGCAATGTGCAAGGGAAGGTACCTGGTGAGGACCTTCAAATTTATTTTAAGATGGTAGTTATAGATTGCACCAAAAAAAACTAGCCACCTCGCATATGCAATGTCTCACAAACTCTCGCATAACGAAATCTTAGAAGAATGGTAATATTATCTACGCCATATATGAAGAGAGGCATCCAAGATATGAAACATTAGACCACTCAGCTTAGTGCACATTTTCGACTGACTAAGGTAATCACTAATGGAATCAGAGACTACATCACACTTCAATCTACCAAAGGACCAGGCTGGCTGTCTTAAAGACTTCTAAAAAAACAGTGTAATTACACTACCAATCAGGCTGAAAAAAAATGCGCAAATTATGACCAACTCTTCATAAACCCTTCGTATACCACGAAACCGTATTTTACTCAGTCAAAAAATCAGGAGTAACGCAGATATTACGAATCCAGGGTTCGGAAAATGTATGTAAAATTCAGTTCAGTTCAGTTCAGGCGTTCAGTCGTGTCCGACTCTTCGTGACCCTATGGACCATGTCACGACACGCTTTCCGGTCTCTCACTATCTTCTTAACATCACATAGCTTCATCTGCAATGCCTCGAGAATGCCATCTAACCATCGCGTTCGCTGCCTACCCCTTCTCCGGCGACCCTCAACCTTTCCCAACATCAAATCTTTCTCCAGCGACTCCTCTCTTCTCATCAGATGACCAAAGTAGCTGAGCTTTAACTTTAGAATTTGACCCTCCAATGAGCAGTCAGGGTTTATGGTCGACAATATCGACTGATTTGATCTTCTGGCAGTCCAAGGAACTCTTAAGAGTCTTCGCCAGCACCACAATTCAAACGCGTCAATTCTTCGGCGGTCAGCCTTTTTCACAGTCCAACTCTCGCATCCATACATCACAACTGGAAAGACCATAGCACGAGTTATACGGATCTTGGTTGGCAGACTAATGTATCTGCTCTTTACTAGGCGGTCAAGGCTAACCATGGCTCTCTTTCCCAGAAGCAGGCGTCTCCTAATATTATGGCTGCAGTCTCCCTCCGGGGTAATCTGGGGGCCCAAGAAGAGAAAATCTGTCACAGCTTCCACTTCTTGTCCCTTGATGCTCCAGGACTTGATAGGGCACGACGCCATGATCTTTGTCTTTTTAATGTTCAGTTTAAGCCCAAACTTCTCACTCTCTTCTTGTACGCGCATCAGAAGTCTCTTGAGTTCCACTTCACTTTCTGCCATTAAAGTGGTATCATCCGCATATCTAAGGTTGTTGATACGTTTTCCAGCAATCTTCACTCCAGCTGAAGACTCGTCCAGACCGGCCTTCCTCATGATGCACTCTGCATATAGGTTAAATAGGCAGGGCGACAGTATGCAGCCTTGCCTCACCCCTTTCTCAATCGGAAACCAATCAGTAAGACCATGCCCAGTTCTGACTGTGGCCTCTTGCCCTTCATAAAGGTTCCTGAGGAGACAGATGAGGTGAATTGGAACTCCCATCTCTTGGAGAGCTTGCCACAATCTGCTGTGATCTACGCAGTCAAACGCTTTCGCATAATCAATAAAGCAGAAGTAAATGGGTTTCTGGAACTCTCTTGCTTTTTCCATGATCCAGCGAAGGTTGGCAATTTGGTCTCTAGTTCCTCTGCCCTTGCGAAACCCAGCTTGCACGTCCGGAAGCTCCCGATCCACATACTGCTGCAGCCTACCTTGCAGGAGTTTTAACATCACCTTGCTAGCATGCGAAATAAGCGCGATCGTGCGGTAGTTGGAACAATCTTTGGCACTGCCTTTCTTTGGAATGGGGATGTAAACTGACCTCCTCCAATCCTGTGGCCACTGCAGGGTTGTCCAAATCTTTTGACATAATGTATGCAGTGTGTTAACAGCGTCGTGGTTGAGGTTTTGAAGCAACTCAGCTGAAATACCATCAATTCCGCTAGCTTTGTTCTTAGCAAGGCTGGCTAAGGCCCATTCAACTTCACTCTTCAGGATGCCCGGCTCGAGATCAGAAATCACAACCGTCCTATGTTGGGTTTGCACATCCGGGTCCTTCTTGTACAGTTCTTCTGTGTATTCCTGCCACCTCTTCTTTATCTCTGAGGCTTCAGTGAGGTCCTTGCCTCGTTTGTCCTTTATCACGCCCAGCTTAGCACAGAAGCTTCCTTTGATATCTTTGATTGTCTTATACAGAGCTCTTGTGTTCCTTAATTGGCTGTTGTCCTCAACTGCTTGACACTGTATGTTCAGGAAGGCATTCTTATCTCTCCTTGCTATTTTCTGAAAATCCGCATTGAGCACCTTGTATCTTTCTCTTTCCCCCATACCTTTTGCCATCCTCCTTTCCTCAGCTATTAGCAAAGCCTCTTCAGATAACCAGTTTGCTTTTTTGCATTTCTTTTGCTTTGGAACTACCTTAGTAGCAACTTCTTGTATTATATCACGAACATCAGTCCACATCTCTTCGGGCTCTTTGTCTTCTAGATCTAATTCTTGAAATCGATTTCTCACTTCCACAGCATATTCTAATGGAATCTGATCCAGATCATACCTGAAAGGCCTTCTAGTTTTCTGCGCTTTCCTCAATCGAAGCTTAATTTTGGCAACAAGAAGCTGATGATCGGTGCCACAATCGGCCCCAGGCCTTGTTTTTACTGCTTGTATAGCGCTTCTCCATCTCTGCCGGCAAATAATATAATCGATCTGATTCCTGTACAGACCGTCCGGTGAAATCCATGTGTACAGGCGCCTCTTGTGCTGTTGAAAATGAGTATTCGCTATGGTCAGGTTGTTTTCTTGACAGAACTCTACTAGCCTCTGCCCAGCTTCATTTGGCTCACCAAGACCGAACTTGCCTGTAATTCCGGATATTTCTTCACTCCCGACCTTAGCATTCCAGTCTCCTATGAGAAAAACGACGTCTGATGATGGGGTGCGGTCTAAAAGGCATTGTAGGTCCGCATAAAATCTCTCAACGTCAGCTTCTTCAGCAGCAGTGGTCGGTGCATAGACTTGGATAACTGTTATGTTGAAAGGGTGACCTTGGATCCGAAGTGAAATCATTCGGTCGTTTTTGGGGTTGTACCCTAGCACTGCTTTGCCCATTCTTCTGTTTACTATGAGAGCGACCCCATTCCTTCTCTTGGATTCGTGCCCACAATAAAAGACATAATGGTCGCCGGAGTTAAATTCTCCCATTCCGGTCCACTTGAGCTCGCTGATACCCAAGATATCAATGTTCAATCTGTCCATTTCTCGCTTGACGATATCCAGTTTACCTTGCGTCATAGATCTTACATTCCATGTTGCTATGTGATATATCTCCTTGCAACATCGGACTTTCCGGTCGCTTCCCGACACATCCACAACTGAGCGTCCTTTTGGCTTTAGCCCAGCCGCTTCATTCGTCCTGGAGCTACTAGGAATCGCCCTTTGTTCATCCCCAGTAACATGTGGGACGCCTTCCAACCTGGGGGGCTCATCTTCCGGCGCCATATCGAGTATGTAAAATTACTGGAAGAGTATTCAGTTAGAGTATTCATAGGAGGATGTGGGCAAATACTACACCATGGTGGCCAAATACTGTTCTGGTGAGGAAGTGTATTTCCGCAGGCGTTCACCAGATAGGTGCCACACCAAAATTATTTGTGCAATTCCATCAGCACGCGTTTTTTTGTTATTTTTTAATCCGGTGGGGAATTGCGCGGCCCCAGGATTCGAGCCACGGTCTTCTTGCACGCGACGCGGATGTTCTACTCCTGCGCCACCGCTACTGGAATATATGTGTAAAGGCTGAACAGACATCGCAGTCCTTTATAGAGAATGTAAGGGCATGATCTCTCAGATACTATTCACCGAGTGTTTACAATGGCTATTTCAAGATCCTCATTGGTAATAATCGAATAAACATTAACGGAGAATTCCTCAGTAAACTCCATTTTGCTACAGACGAATTTCAATGAGTATTGAATGAACTATACCGGCAAATAATAATGATCAGTCCAAACAATTGCGGAGATTTGTAGTAACGTTCAACAAAATGTTAAGATAGCAACACTTTAAGAAGAGATTAGCATAACTACGGCAATACGAATGGAGTTCATTTATGACACATTAGCAGTACCCTTCAAGAGCCATATCTTACCGGCACTTACTTAGAGTGCAGCAGCGCGAAGGCTAACTAAAAGAACTGAACTTGAGGGCCACGCAGCGAGTCGTGGGAATAAATATTGCAGATATAACCTTAAGAGACAGAAATAAAAGAGATTGGGGCCATTGAGTATACCAAACTGAATGACTTTCTGGTTGAAATCAAGTATTAATGAGCATGAGCAGAGCATCTAATACCGATTGTCGCTAAGAGATAGCGAACTTGATTCAAGGAAAAGAGCGTAGCAGGTGGCGGGAGAGGAAAGTGTTAGGAAGTTTGCGGTGACGATGCGGACGAATTTAGCACATGGGCAATATTAAATAAAAAACCAACATGGAATAGACATGGGGCAGACAAACATGGTAGTGATGATGCACTCAGTGTCACTCATGACCGGAAAAAACGTTTCTTGCCCCCTTTTCGTTCTTTGTTTGCATGCATGTGTCCTGCCTTTTTTATTTTCCTTTTTTTTTTTTCTGAGCGCAGAAAGGATTCTGACATCGTGACGCCGTACGAGAAATTTGTGCTTTTCGACCCGCTTGTGAAGACAGTCAGGCAACGCCGTGACTACACCCAGAACAAGACCAAGATGGTCGCCTGGTTCGTCTCCAACTGCATCACTGAGAACAACCGCCTCCAGTACGCGCACGATCTGCAGAAACACATTCAGGTACCACGAACAGAGGACCAAGTTCATGGCCTCCCCTAAAACCATCTAACGTAGGCCGTACATCGGCAAGTTCGGCAAGTAGTTTGCATGCAAGGATGGTTTTTCGCGGGCCTTAAGATGACATGCAATATCCGTAGCCGAAGCTAGGAATGAATCAGGCTCGCGAAAGGACAACTCTATAGTTATGATGCTGACTGGTTGAGAGGTCATAGCGTCTTCCGACGTTTTCTAATTTGCATCCCGGAACAAATGTCCAAAGTTGTGAAACAACGCGAAATCCGGCGCGGTGCATGTTGTTCTTGATGAGCGGATGGAATGAACGAGAAACGTGCTGCGGACTGCCAATTGGAATAGTACATTAAGCCGCACATATCTGACAAGTTTGTTGAATGGGAAGACGGAGAGGTCGGCCGGAAAGTTGAACACCTGGCCTGCTACTCTGCACCAGGCAAGGGGAAAGGAGAAAGAAGGTCGTGATGGCTGATGATGTGATGAGAAGAGGTATGACATAAATATACAGGCACAGACATTTGTCCTACAAGCGCGAGTCGAGTCCCGTGCGCTGATTACTTGCCTGTAGAGATTTCCACTCGTCCCACCACGCGCCCAGTAGTAAATCCGCCGAAACAGAGGCAGTACGATTCTAATTACAGGGGCTGGTTTGAAAGCTTGCAGAATCATCAAACCGTGTTGCGTCTACTAACTCCACTTCAGGGCCTATCTCACTGGTCTCTAGCTTGTCCTGTCTTCCGTCTATCTTCCGCCAGCTGTTCTATCTCACAAAACCTCCCAATCTGGCACGCCACTTTCCTGCCTGCCTTCTCGGCTTTGCACTGCTTCCATCTGTGTCGACTGCCCTACCACGATAGGCCACCGATTATCGTTCTCTGGCTTAAGTCCATTCTTCTTAATTTCAGGTTTCGCGAAATCGCGTTTGTCTAAACCCTGTCGTTATCTCGTCGAGCTTTTCACCTCTCCTAAGCACCCGCTTAAGCTGCCTAAATTAAACGGCCTATGAATTGATATTCTTCCTTCAGCAAAGAATAACAGCGATTTCTTCAATAAAAGTACCCTGGCCACCTGTGGCACCAATTCCTCAGAAAACACTCCCGCCGCGGAATGGAAAAATAGTGATGTCCTTTGAACTACAAGCATAAGCTGATGTAGTTGATCAAAGGCTCTTAACAAGGTTCATATTCTGCGTAAGTCTGAAAATAGCCCCCCACCTAACCGTCGAAGTTCCCGAGAAAAAAACACAACTATATCACCAAACGACAAACAAAAAAAAAGAAAAAAAAAGATAGACTGCTGCCGTGTAGTTGAAACATAGTCGTGGTTATTACGTGTTTGGAAGAGGTCAAATTTCTGTAAGCAGGCTTATCTGCAAAAAATTCTTAAATCTTTTTTCTACAAAAAAGAAAGTATCTCGCTTACAGTATCATTTTCGCACCCTCATTGTCCCAACAAAGGTGAGCCGATAACAGACGCGGTAGACAAATCACTATTCTTCATCTAAAAGGAAAGTGTTTGCGCTCAGAAAAAAGAAAGATGAAAAATCTCGGTAAAAATAAGAGCTATGTTTTATTTAAGGGCTATATTTAAAACATAAAGTGGCAAAATTGCAATGTAAACTTAAAATTAATTTTACATATAAATTACAAACCAACCGCGATAGCAGAGTGCTTATAGAGCGGTCGGCCTCTCATTTGGAGTTCTCGAGTTGGAACCCGGCCGCGGCAGCCGCGTTTCAATAATGGCGAAACACGAAAGGAGCCCACATGCTGTGCGATATGAGCACACTAAAAATCCCCAGGTGCATGAAGTTTTTCTGTAGCATGAAGTTTTCTACTACGGCACCCCTTTTTTTCTTTCCCCTCTCCCTCCCTTCTTTCCCTTACGGCGTTTCTGATGTGTCAACTGAAAAGAGAGGAGTTACCGCGCCTTTCATTTCCTAAAAACCATTTTTTTTTTCTTCATTTTCATCGAAGCCCCAGCGCCGGAGTTCCCGGGTTCGATCCCGACATCCAGCGGCTGCATTTAGATGGAGGCGAAACAACAGGCGTCTGTACGATCCGCACGTTAAAGATCCCCAGGTAGTCGAAATTACTCCGTCGCCCTCCCCGACGGTTCCTCTTTATCTCTTTCCACTTTTGCTCCCACTTACCTCCCTTCCCTTACGGCGTGGTTCAGATGTTCACAGAAACAAGTGTGACAGATACGGCGCCTTTCCTTCCCTGTGAACCAATCATTATCATTTTTATCGAATATGAAATTAGAAAAGTTGGAACTAAAATTACTGTTTCGGTGAGGAAATAATATAATTCTAACTTATTACAGTCAGTCTTTATATTGAAGCTTTAAGAAATATATTTCTGTGAATTAAATATTAACTTGTTTTTGGAAGAATGAACCTTTCTGTATCGAACTGGCGCACGCGCTTGGTCACCTTTGATTGTTATTTTAAGGCGAAATAATCAATATAAGAAGTGTAATATTGTACCATGCGCTGACGACGAAGACGCGCAGAGGTGTGAGAGGACGAAGAAGTGCGATAGTTCCAAGGCCGAGCTCTAAAGCTGTTTCTGGTCTCTGAGCCTGCCCCGGGCGCAACTGTGAGGGGCCTCGCTTACGCGACCATATTGAGGACTCACTTTTCTTGACTGCCTTATTTTCGGCCAATATTCAAGTCTCCCTGCCGCCCTATCCAGCTTCAAGATGTCAGGCAGATGGATTCTCCTATTCTGCAGAGTCTGACAAATGCTACGGGTTGTATTAAAATGTCTCGAATCACTCGTCATTCTTTCCCACATAACGAGCACGTCTTGTGCTGCAGTGCATACTCGGTTGCTAACAATCGAATCTGTCCTGTCATTTTTTTATTTAAAACATAGCGCAGGTATATCACGTACAAGCAGAAAAGGTCAGCACAGTTGTTCTGCAGTCCGCAAAGCAACGAAAAAGATACAAGAATGCATTACACAGTGGTGCGCTGACAATGCATTGAAAACGAAACGTACAGTGAAAATTCACCTTTCCGCTTTCTCCTTGGCCGGTGTGGCCAACTTCTAGCGACCGTTTTGTTTTCATTGTCCGCGTAATTTCATTCTGTCAGCCTGTACTCACTGCCTCTCCTGTTTGGCCTTCGTAATTTTGATAGGCCATGTGCTCCCGTTTTAAAATTCGGGCAGCACGTACTTTGTTGTGAGCATCCCTGTTTTCTTTCTAAACCATTGTGTTCGAAATAAAAAAAAGAATAGCCAAAACGCCAGCCCTTCTTACGGAGTGAGTTTCATTGCCCTCTCAGGGAGGCTCATAATAGCAGATTTCGCTGTAAGTTTAATGCTCTTCGCAAACACCATTCAGATTTTTGTACATCTGTTTCAAAGTACAGGCCCTCAAAAAAAAAACGCCTCTGCTGAAACAAACGACACCACTTCTTAAGGCAAACACTGCTGCTGGTAAATATTTACAACTCGCCGCACAACCCATTAGGTATTTCACGCTGCACAGTTGGTTGCGGGCATCGTCAACAGGAGAGTAGGAGAGTAATGTAAGTTGCATTAACAATTTATTGCAGTGCAACACGTAACAAGACGCCAGAGATCTGCGTTCAGTGAGCGCAAACCTTCAACATACCGTTCACCGTAAAGCTGCTTCCGAGTTATGAACTTTCGCATCGCGCAACTATTTATTGCCCCACTTGTATCGTTCTCTGCAAACGGTATAAGTTCCGATGCTGCAGCGATCAGTTGATTAGCTCTAGCTTTACAACTGAAATGCACGCAGAAAGCAGCCGCGAGGCCCCTCAGTGAAACATACATTCCTTTTTTTTAAAGGCAGCAACTATTGTTTGCTGCAAACAAAAATGCCTTGGTCGAGTGGTAGAGTCACAGAGTCCCAAGCGAAAGTTCCGCGATTCAACACTGCGATGTTTTCGTTTTTCTTTTAAGGATACCTGTTCCTTGAAAGAGGAGTTCATCAGTTCCTACAGACGCTGAGGCTCCACTGTTGCTTACAAAGAGTACACCGCTTATAGAACAAAAATGTTAGAGAGAGATAGAGAGAGAGAGAGAGAAGCGTGCCTGTATGTGCTAGAGCAGTGGAATCCTTCACTTTCGTGGAAACAAATTGGAAAGCATTAAACGGCCAAACGGCGAAAGCCTCCTGGTATGCTCAAAAAAGTAGACGCATCCCGAGAAGTAGCGTTCAGTGCCTCTGACTTCTTTGAAGGCGCTCCTCTCGACTAATTCCTCCGCAGGTGGATATCTACGGAAATTGCGGGTCGCTGAATTGCTCGCGACATGCGACCGAGATGTGCTACCAGATGGTCGAGAGAGACTACTTCTTCTACCTGGCTTTCGAAAACGCCAACTGCAAGGATTACATCACTGAGAAATTCTTCAACGCCCTCAGGTACGGCAGCTACCCGTTATGATAAAATGCATTTCGAAGCGATGCGCCCAAATTAAATGTCGGCGGCCTGCTGTATCGTACTTATGCCGTAGTGTATTATGTGGGGATGCCTAACGTTGCAGTTGAGCTTAGCGGTTTTGCAACTGACAGAGCAAAGACGACGATAAGGTTTGCCAAGTCGCGATCTCAGAAGTGAGCGCTAAATATCTCTTTCGGTAAGATGCTCGGCTAGGCATGGTAACGGCTCGACTGGAGCAGGCAAGTTGTAAGATGAGATGGGCTCTTTTGGCGTTGGTGTAACTCGGACGTCCATGAGCGAAGGCATATGAGCGGTGCAAGTCTTTTCAAAAACGCCATAGACGAAATCACGTGCAGTCTTTGTCAGAAGTTAAGAGCCCAGGTGGAGTGCTTCCAAGCCGTGTTGTAGAGTCCATGTAGCACTCACAGAGGAACTTTCCGTCCGAAAGGATAGGACGCAAAAACACGATATGGCTGAGAAGGGAAACCCTTGGGCTCTAAACATTTGACAAAGACTTGCATATTTCGGGCGTGCTGGCTGGGCGCACTGTATGGGGGTCACCTTGGTGAGAGGCACATGTGTCAGGAATTGGGAATTGACAAACAGCTATTTGTTGTCGTCAGTTATTGAGTTACTGCAGTACAATCGCACATTTAGACAGGCAGCTATAGTGCCCTGTCTGCCTTTGCAGGGCCATAAAGAGGACGTTGTGCGAGGCAAGGTGCAGGAAGGCTATCCGCAATGCAGTTAATACAGCGCTATTCAGGACGTACGTGTGCGATTCCGAGTTTCAAAGAATCGTGAGCAGAGGGGTGTACAGAAAAAATAAATAAAAGAAGTGAGCGAAAAAGCGCGTAAGCTTAGGTCGGAACAAATAAACGACAGTGTCGTACTACCATTAACGCAAAGTGTAATCAGCGAGATCACCAGAGTGATCATTCAGGGCAGCGGACGAGCTCAGGGAATGCTGGCACGCGATGATGGTGTTGGTGTGCCCTCACTCGTAAGAACGACATTGCCAGTAGACCAAATGACGGCTCAGCATTTCTTTTCAGTGGCATTATAGTGAGATTCAGCTTCATTCAGGCGACGGCTAGCGTCGACAATAAGCATACTGGCTCAATCGAGTAATAACAGCGTTTATTCTTCATGTCACCGCCACCAGCGTTTATTTCTGCTGGTGCGCCAGGGTAAAAAAGCGTAGTATCGGACAGAAGACTGCAAACATGAGCCAAAATGTACCAAATGCTCCGTTCCATAGGAACCTGCATGAAGTTTGTCAGAATCTTGTTTTTGAAGACACCTTGTACAAATGCAGTCAAAGATCTTAACAGGGACGCAGCACTTCACTTCCGTTGTACCCCATAGTCACACGAACTGAATGTGGAACAGATGGGAATTTTTTTTTTCCGGATACTGCGATATTGCCGCGAGATAAAACGATAACATTATCAATTTATCCCGTTGAAAACAGTGTCCGTTATCCCCTCGAACAAATGTAGCTGGGGCGTTGCAGCGGCTCAAAAGCATGGTGTCAAACTGACACAAGTCCTCTTGCGCGATCGTCGAACGTGGCTTTCAGAGATGTAGGCTTCACCTATCGTAATACTGCTCGTGCGTAGCCAGAACAAAATACAATAAACGCGGAAAAACTGCGCTCTCTTGCCAGTCGTCGCCAGTAGTAGTAGTAGTAGTAGTAGTAGTAGTAGTAGTAGCAGTAGTAGTAGTGTAAAACTTTATTCCGCAAAATGGGAAGGGGTTCAGGGGTTGGGGTCTTGAGCTGCAGGTGGTGTTCCTAAGTACAGGATCCCATTGGTTCTTGCTGCCTATTCGGCCGGCTCCCACTGCTAGACTGGCGGATTTGTAATTTTGGGCTCTATCAGGCACGTCCGACAGCCCCATGTGGAGTGGTATAGAGGGTGGCTATCTCTCCGCACCACACGCATTCTGGAGCGTATTGCGTAGGCCAAATCTTACTGTATATGTAGCGACTTGGGTATGAGTTTGTTTGTAGCCGTCTCCAGGTAGTTTCTTGATGTCTTGTGAGTGTCTTGTGTGGAAGCGGGTATTTACTGCGCCCTAACTTCCAAAACATGGTGAGCTCTCCGTAGCTGTTTGGAGTAGTGTTGGTCTTCCCCTTGTCGTCGCTCGCTCGGTTTGTGTAACCTCAAACTATCGCGTCGACTTGGCCTTTTGCCTCCACTCCTCCGTGCCCAGGTGCACATACCACATTCTGCTTGTTTTTGAGTTCTGTCGCCTCCCTGAGGAAGATGCCGGCCGGCCTGCTTATCCTTCCCCTTCGGAAGCTTCTGCATGCGGCCTGTGAGTCTGTTACTATTGTATAGCTCTTGTTGTTTCTGTTTGCTTCCGTGATGGCTAAAGCTATTGCCACCTCCTCCGCCGTGTTTATATTCCCGGTCCTAATTGGCATGCTGGATATTTCTTTTCCCTGGTTGTTAACTACGGCTACGACCGTCACTTTTCTGTCTCTGTACGTGGAAGCATCCACGAAGAGGACGTTTGATTTCTTTTCCAAGCTTCGGCCTAGAGCTCTTGCCCTAGCCTTTCTCCTCCCAGTGTTGTGTCAGAACTGCTACTGTAAATATCGGCAATGTCTGGTCTCAAGGGAAAAACACACCAAAAAAGGGAACGCCGCAAGGGTCAATCATATCCCCTTTACTATTCAACATCGCCATGATCTCACTGGCGGAAACACTAGGCAAGATCCAAGATGTAGTTCACATCATATACACGGATGATATCATGGTATGGACCACTAAAGGGTCCACCGAAGAGACAGAACAAAACTTGCAGGAGACGGCAGATTTCATCGTGGATTTCGAAAGGAACAGCGGCATGGAATGCTCACAGGAGAAGTCGGAATTTATCCAAATACACTCAAGGAGATTTAAACCTGATAAGATAAAGCTATTGTTAAACGGAAAACCATAAAGGAAACGGACAAACTCCGGGTCCTAGGTATGTGGCTTCAAAACTACGGGAAACGAGACCACACGATCAAAACATTAACCAAAATAACGAACCAACTATGCGGAATGATCCGCAGGATAACGAATAAAAGAATGGGCTAAAGGAAGCCGACGCAATCAGAATAGTCACTGCCCTAGTGATACCACGACTGACGTGCAGCTTGCCATACCACAAACTAAACCAAGAGGAAATCGATCAAATTGACGCCCAAATTAGGAAAGCATATAAGATCATCGAAGCAAAATATCATGTAACTATAAGTATTCGACACCTATAACAAACACAGCGAAGCGGCCACATTGTTTCACAAAGTCAGGCTAGCACAATCCAAGGAAGGAAGGTACCTACTAACGAGATTTGGCCACCGAGACGCAATAAGAGAGATATAAAATTCGACTGACATACCACAAAAGATTAGGGAAACGTTCGTGGTCAGCCCTATACCAAAAAACATGAGCCCCCTACACAATCGTCCACAATGAGAAATGCATTGATGAGGCCATTCATCACTCGTGTAGCCGTGTCGGGTAGACGGCAATTAGTGCAGACCTTGATAGAACGGCTCATTTCATCCACCTCGACAGAGGCCTGCTGCCCGCAGGAAAACTGTGGGGAACCTCGCCGAATTATAATAATGACATTGCCTTGCTAAGCAACTCGGGGGATGAACTGCAAATAATGATTAATGACCTAGACAGAAAAAGTAGAAAGGTAGGATTGAAAATCGATATGCAGAAGACTAAGGTAATGTTCAACAGCCTTGGGAAGGAACAGCAGTTTACATTAGGTAGCGAAATACTGGAAGTAGTAGGCGAATATGTCTACTTAGGACAGCTAGTAACCGCAGATCCGGACCATGAAAAGGAAATAACAAGAAGAATAAGATTGGGATGGAGCGCATTCGGCAAGCACTCGCAGATTATGACTACCAGCTTACCGGTATCGCTCAAGAGGAAAGTATACAACAGTTGCATCTTGCCTGTACTCACCTATGGTTCTGAAACGTGGAGGCTAACCAACAGCGTTCTACTTAAGTTGAAGACAACCCAGAGGGCTATGGAACGAAAAATGGTAGGGGTAACATTAAGAGATAGAAAGTGTGCAGAGTGGGTCAGAGAAATAACTGAAGTTATTGACATTCTAGTGGAAATTAAGAAGAAGAAATGGACATGGGCGGGACATGTAGGGCGAAGAGAGGATAACCGATGGTCGCTGAGGGTAACAAACTGGATTCCAAGGGAAGGAAAGCGTAGCAGGGGGCGGCAGAAAGTTAGGTGGGCGGATGAGATTAAGAAGTTCGCAGGGGTCAAGTGGATGCAGCTAGCACAGAACCGGGTTAAGTGGAGAAATATGGGAGAGGCCTTCGCCCTGCAGGGGGTATAATCAGGCTGATGATGATGATGATGATGACTCAAATAGTTAATTAAGTCTCTCAATTAGGGTTACTTCAAGGATGCGACATCACGCAACCGAAAATAGTGCCGAAAAAGGGCATACGAAGGCATTGGCGCGCACTTTGAAAAACGTGGAGGTGGTGAAGGGTGGCTGATCCTGGAGCTGATGGGGCTGGGACAGGTAAGTCACCGCCGCTTGCGGCGGGGGCTGGCCTGCCAACGATATTTGTCTGTTGTAAGCCGTCATTGCACCCGCCACTGCTTCAGTGGTGAGCGACGGCTGTTGTTGCGGCGCGCCTTTCTCTTCCTCTTTTTTTTTCTTCTCTATTCTCTCTTCTGTCTGCACGAGGCAGCGGAGGTGGCTCTGCTACAGAGCCAGTACCAGGCCCGTGCTTTTTGTTTTCCTCCTTCCTACAGCCACAACAACAATTTGAAAATACCGAAGACTCATCATCATCATCATCATCAGCCTGATTATACCCACTGCAGGGCGAAGGCCTCTCCCATATTTCTCCACTTAACCCGGTTCTGTGCTAGCTGCATCCACTTGACCCCTGCGAACTTCTTAATCTCATCCGCCCACCTAACTTTCTGCCGCCCCCTGCTACGCTTTCCTTCCCTTGGAATCCAGTTTGTTACCCTCAGCGACCATCGGTTATCCTCTCTTCGCCCTACATGTCCTGCCCATGTCCATTTCTTCTTCTTAATTTCCACTAGAATGTCGGTAACTTGAGTTATTTCTCTGACCCACTCTGCACGCTATCTCTTAATGTTACCAATACCATTTTTCGTTCCATAGCCCTCTGGGTTGTCCTCAACTTAAGTAGAACTCTCTTGGTTAGCCTCCACGTTTCAGCCCCATAGGTGAGTACAGGCAAGATGCAACTGTTGTATACTTTCCTCTTGAGCGATACCGGTAAGCTGCTAGTCATAATCTGCGAGTGCTTGCCAAATGCGCACCATCCCAATCTTATTCTTCTTGTTATTTCCTTTTCATGGTCCGGATCTGCGGTTACTACCTGTCCTAAGTAGACATATTCGCCTACTACTTCCAGTATTTCGCTACCTAATGTAAACTGCTGTTCCTTCCCGAGGCTGTTGAACATTACCTTAGTCTTCTGCATATTGATTTTCAATATGCAGAAAACAATATGCAGTCTTCTGCATATTGATTATGGAAGAATGCAAACATTATCCTCATTCACAAGAAAGGGGACTCTAAGGACCTTAAAAATTACAGACCAATCAGCTTACTGTCTGTTACGTATAAGGTATTTACTAAGGTAATCGCTAATAGAATCAGAACAACCTTAGACTGCAGTCAATCAAAGGATCAAGCAGGGTTTCGGAAACGGTACTCTACTATCGATCATATCCATACCATCAACCAGGTGATAGAAAAATGCTCGGAATATAACCAGCCCTTATACATAGCATTCATTGATTACGAAAAAGCATTTGACTCAGTTGAAACCTCGGCGGTGATGCAGGCATTGCGAAATCAGGGGGTAGACGAGCCGTACGTGAAAGCGCTGGAAGATATATATAGTGGCGGCACAGCAACCATAGTTCTGCATAAAGAAAGTAACAAAATTCCCATAAAGAAAGGTGTTAGGCAAGGAGACACAATCTCCCCAGTACTATTCACAGCTTGTTTAGAGGAAGTATTCAGAGACTTGGAATGGGAGCAGTTAGGGATAAGGGTAGATGGAGAATACCTCAGTAATCTGCGATTTGCTGATGACATTGCCTTGCTAAGCAACTCGGGGGATGAACTGCAAATAATGATTGATGACCTAGACAGAAAAAGTAGAAAGGTAGGCTTGAAAATCAATATACCGAAGACTAAAATGGATAAACAAGAATTGAATTTATATGACGTAGAGAATGCGACGTCACGCGACCGGAAATGGAGCCGAAAAAGGGCATAGGAAGGGCATGTCACGCAAATTGAAAGTACTAAACACTAAAATGGGTAAACAAGAAGTCAATTAAGCAACTAGAAGCAACCACAAGCAAGTAACAGCAGCATCCGTGCTTTCGCATTACTCAAATACAGATTCTGCAGTGCTCTTTAATTTTTAAACCGACGACAACCTTACACTGGCGAGAGGTTGTTTTCAACGACACGAGGAATGCAAGGGGCCCGTTGTGATTCCATCAATACATCAGCCTACACGGTACTTTCACCAGAATCCCTTGATGGGGCTGGGACAGGTAGGTCACCGTCGCTTGCGGCGGGGCTGGCTTGCCACAGAAGTTTTATCTGTTGTCAGCCGTCATTGCACCCGCCCTCGTTTCGGTGGTGGACGACGGCTGTTGTTACGGCGCACGTCTTCCTCTCCCTCTTCCTTTTCTTTCTTCTCTATTTTGTCTTCTGTCTGCACGAGGCAGCGGAGGTGGCTCAGCTACAGAGCCAGTAGCAGGCCCGTGCATTTTCTTTTCCTTCTTCCTACAGCCACAACAACAGCGTTAAGCCAGGTAAATGAAAATGTCAGAGGTAATTAGGACAGAGAGTACTGCTGTAATGTCGGTTTATTCGCTGCATCAAACTGTCAACGGGCCCCGCCGCGCTGATGCAGTGGTAAGACGCCCGACCACTGTGCCCAAGTACCCGTGTTCGATCCCGACCGCCGGCGGCTGCGTTTCGATGGAGGCAAAACGAGGAGGCGTCCGTGTGCTGTGCGGTGTCAGCGCTCGTTAAAAATCCCCAGGTGGTCGAAATTACTCCAGCCCTCCACTACGGCTACTCTTTCTCTCTTTCCATTTTGACTCCCCCTTCCTCCCTTCTCTTGCGGCTTGGTTCAGGTGTCCATAGCAACAAGTGTGACCATAGCCTCCTTTATACTATGGGCCTGTCAACGCGCCGCGCGAACAAAAGAGCGGCGCCGTCGAGTAAAGTTGCACGGTCCCCTCGCTGAGGGCGCCGCTGACGTAGGGGTCGAGGCGCACGGGTCGCGCGGGTACGTATGTCGGCGCGGGGCGGGAGCGCTGTTATTCGCTAGCGGGATAACTGTTCCTAAGCATGAGTCGTGCATATTCAGCATATTTACTTGTAAGGCCGACATCCACTAAGCCTGACAAGTGATCATGATACTTGTTAGGCAATAACACCAACGCTATATGACATTTTATGTCAGGCAGTTTCAAGAAATTGCGCATGGCTCGAAAAACTGCATGACTGCTCCGCTAGCACCAATGGTAATAGAAAAATTACAATGTTAGTCTACGCTGCAATAAAACAAAATTTAAGAAGAAAGGCGCCAGCATTTATTTACACATTTCACAACAGCAATTGTGCTTCAAGAGTACCATGTAGAAGTGGTGTGATGAATAGCTGCGACAAGTAGGAAAAAAAGTTCACGGTGACTGCTGTCACTGATAGCACTTACGAATACAGCTTGATTTACAGATGATTGGAACAACTGCATCGCAGTATGCCATTGAGATCTGCAAGGAGAACAATTTTGGTATCAGCTGTTACTTTCAATGATTCAGCGCGTCGTACAAACGTTTTTTTTTTTTAACTAGAAAAACAAGGAAAGACAAATATACGCGTTGCATCTTTCTGTTTCGATCACTCCAAAATAATCGTCACAATAGGCAAAGCTCGTGTTTTTATTTTTTCACGGAATTGCGCAGTTAGCGAAACAAAAAATACTGCACTGGAGCACACATGTAACATACCACATAGACGAGATAGCCAGGGAGGGAGTTCGCATCGCAGTCCAGAAAATACACGTGCACATTTAATATTATTATTACCTTACTGACGCGTAATAAACACACTTCTGGTGCTGTCATTATTTCTCACAGGCCTTATTGCGGTTGGGTGCGAGAAAGGAAACTAATATAGGCTTTGCAAGATTTGGTTTAACTCACTTTAATGTAGTCATCTTCACAATAGGTAAATCTTGTTTCTATTTTATCACAAATTTTCGTAATTAGCGTATACTGCAAAAAAAATCTTCGCAGGAGCACACTAACACACTACGCAGACGAGCTAGGCAGGGAAGCAGTTAGCATTGCAGTCCAGAAAGCACAGGTGCGCATCTAACGTTACTATTGCAGTATTGACGCTTAATAAACACATTGGTGCTGTCACTATTGTTTACAAGCCTCAAAGCAGCTGAATACTACGCAGCAATCGCCGGAAGGACAAAGAAAAGCTGGCACTTACCTGTTGGTGCAATGCTGTATTCCTGCAGCACCCGAAGGCAGAGAAAAGTAGAAGCATGACCTTGCACACAGCAGAACAGTCCACGAAACAGCGAGACAGTGGCAGCGCGTGGCTATCCGGACCGCTTTGCGACACGGCGCATCCGGCACACTCACGACGTACCTGGCACTCGCCTGGCGAAAGTGACCCTACGTCGCTGTCGCCATCTCTCGGCAGCCAGCGGCGTAACTTGTCAACGGAGGAGGAGCGGCGGCGACGGCCGCGGAGCGCGGAGTTGACAGGCACAGAGTGTAAAAAGGAGGCTATGGTGTGACAGATACTGCGCCTTTCCTTTCCCGTGCACCAATTGAAAAATGAAAACTAGGAACCAAAGACATTTTGTAGCAAGAGCTATAGCGTGTTGCACAATTAGAGGCGCGATGTAGAATGCTTCTCCTAGCTAAACCCCGGAATCCTCGCAGTTCAAATTTTGCCCAGAAATGGTATTTTGTTGCTAGTATTTTTTAATAGCAAATTTTTTTGGGGTACTTGCCTGATTCGATCAAAAGAAGTCAGATGTTCTCATCTTATGCGGCGGCGATGACGCCAGACGAGCCGCTGACCCAGTGATGGTACTGGTGGCGCCACCTCATGCTGCTTACAACAATTCAAACCTTCTGCCACAAAAGGTTGGCCCCCTCTTTTTCTGCTACAGAGTTGTTGTAGCAGCATGAGGTGGCGCCACCAGTACTATCGCTGAGGCAGCGGTTCGTCTGGCGTCGTCGCCGCCGCATAAGATGGGGACATTTGACTTCTTTTGATCGAATCAGTCAAGTACCCCAAACAAATTTGGTATTAAAAAATACTAGCGACAATATGCCCTTCCTGTGCAAAATTTTAACTGCGAGGATTCCACGGTTTAGCTGGGAGAAGCATTCTACATCGCGCTTCGAATTGTGCAACGTGCTGTACACTGGCCGCACTCTCGCTGCCTTCGCGTGATTCTGCGGCGACCGTACTGTGCATGCTCGAAGAGCGAATGATGTCACTGCTCGCCGTTCGCCGCAGCTGCGAGGAGCCGGGTGTATTACTCTATCGGCGCTGCTACTAGTAGAGCAGAAGCGGCGCGCTCTACTGCGCATGTGCGGAGAGATAGCGTCACGCGTATAAACGTGGGGCAGTGGACGCTGGTGGGGAGGTGGTAAAGAGTGGCAGGTCCTGGCCCTACGGGGCTGGGACGGTAGGTCAACGCCGCTTGCGGCGGGGGCTAGCCAACCACCGAAGTTTTATCTGTTGTAGTCATTGCACCCGCCACCGCTTAGGTGGTGGACGACGGCCGTTGTTGCGGCGCGCGTCTTTCTCCCCCTTTTCTTTCTTCTCTATTTTTTTTCTATTCTGTCCGCACGAGGCAGCGGAGGTGGCTCAGCTACAGAGCCAGTAGCAGGCCCGTGTATTTTCTTTTCCTTCTTCTTTTAGTCGCAACAAACAACAAACAAGCCTAGGGGGGTGGCTGCTCCTGGTCCTTAGGGGCTGGGATTGGTAGGTCACATTCGAATGCGGCGGGGGCTAGCCTGCCACCAAATTTTATCTGTTGTAGGCCGTCACTGCACCGGCTACCGTTTCGGTGATGGACGACGGCTGTTGCGATGCGCGTCTTACTCTTCCTCTTCTTTCTCTTCTGTATTTTCTCTTCAGTCCGCACGAGGCAGCGGAGGTGGCTCAGCTACAGAGCCAGCAGCAGGCCCGTGCATTTTCTTTTCCTTCCTCCAGCCGCAACAACAGCCTATCCCAAAGTTCTCCATGGAGAGCGATGCTCTCAGGCAACATTTAAGCGGCACAAGAGATTGGAAAATGTCAACTTGTAGGACGCCGGGGTTGTCGCCAGGCAGTTGGCCGTTGAACGTAGGAAAAACGAATAGAAGAAGGCTAAGCGTGTGGCAGAGACACCGGAGCAAAGAGAAAAATGCCTAGCCAAGAAAATTCGTCAGTTAGCGGAGCGGCGTGCCCTGTATTCGCAGCGGGTCGATGACAACAGGACGTGAAGAAACACAGAAAGAACGCCTTGCCAAGCGACAATGCAAAGATGCAGAGCGCAATAATAATAATAATAAATTGGTGTAATACTATTAGTAATAATTAATTGGTGTAATAACAATACCAATAATAATAAACTGGTTCACAGGAAAGGAAAGGCGCAGTATCTCTCACACACTCTGTGGACACTGACCCGCGCTGTAATGCAAGAGAGGAAGATTGGAGATAAAGTGGGAAGAAAAAGGAGCCGTAGTGGAGGGCTACACAGTAATTTAAACCACCTGGTAATCATTACCACGCACTGACATCCCATATCACTCGGAAGTGTCTCCGTTTCGTCTCCACCGAAAAGCAGCCGCCGGCAGAGCGTAAAAAGCGGGGCATATCTAGCAATGCTAGAGTGAGAGTAAGAAGGCGAAGAGAGGAGTGGAGATGCCCGAACAAAGAGAGAAACTGCTTGCCAAACAGTGATGCCGGACTGCCGAGCGCAATAGATGGAGCATAGCCGTCGAGATGGGGCCCATGCAAGTATTCAGTCAACGGGAACCAACAGAAGAGGATCTGACTCTCATTGCTAAACATAGATTACTGCTACAAGCTCAGCGAGAGAAACATATATTCTGGCATAGCTCAGCAAAGCCACTGCCAATTTATTTCTAGAATAAACTTTTATGAGAGAGCAATGTAATCGATGGGAAGTTATACAGAGAAGCATCCGCCTGACGTCATGACGGCCGGCAGTTTGCTTCAGTGAAAAATAAAGAGCACTGCAGAATCTGCATGCTGCTCTTGGTTGCTTCTGGTTGTTTCTAGTTGCTTTATTCACTTCGTGTTTACCCATTTTAGTCTTTGGTACTTTCAAATAGTACGCCAATCCCTTCCTATGCCCTTTTTCGGCTCTATTTCCGGTTGCGTGACGTCACATCCTCTAAGTCACAATAATTCATATGTCTTGTTTACCCATTTTAGTCTTCGATATTTTAAATTGCACGCCAATCTCTTCCTATGCCCATTTCTGGCTTTACTTTCGGTTACAGGACGTCACATTATTTCACTTGTTTACTCTGTTGTGACCGAGCTAATTTATTGCTCAGAAGTGTGTCTGTGTTCGCTCCACGGGCATCTCCGCAAGCTTCGTCTGTAGATGTCCGACGCCCGGTCTGCACGCACGCCTCAACAACCGCTGCCATCACCTATGGCCTTTCCGAAGCACCGATTTGGTCGCTTTGTGAAGAAACGGCCTGACTTCCCAAGAAGAGCCTGGCTTGTTAATGGCCTACAGAGGGGCGGCGGCGGAGCAAGAAACCTTCATCGGAGCAGCGCGGTGTTGGGTTACGGTACTCGATTTTGGACAAAAGCGGAGGAAGAAGCCATCGTCGGCTTCGCGTGTGGTCTGGCCTGCTGGATGAAGTGTTTGCCGCTGAAGGGGAGACCCACAGGGCGCCGGACCGAACGGACAAAAGCAGAGGCGACTTTACTCTCAGCCGTGAGGAGAGAACGACGGGCGGTCGCTTGTGAACTGGCGAAGTGTGTGGTGCAAGAATGTGCGGGACGGGGATCGGTGATACAGTGCGCAAACTATCACCTCGCGCTTTTCGATTGGCCCGTGTCGAATAAGAACCAATTCCCTCCCTAGGGACCTAGGGAGACCCAAGAGAATTAAACCTGGTGTCTGACATCGGGAGAGGGCTTCCTTCTGAAATCGCCAGTGTACAGATGTAAATAAACTACTTGTATTCGGCTCTAATGAAAGCTCCACGTCTCCGCGGTTCCTCGACGCCTCGCCGATCAACGCTACCCTCGGCTCCGGCCCTGTGCGTGCGGCATCGCGACAACCCACTTTAGTGTTCGGTACTTAACAATTGCGCGCCAAACCCTTCCTAAGCACTTTTCGGCTCTACTTCCGGTTGCGTGACGTCAAATCTTCGACGTCACCTAACACTTATTTAGTTTAGTATTTGATACATTCAAATGTGGCGCCAAGTCATTGGTTAATGAGACCATTTTCGTTTTTACTTTAGCATTTTTTGTTTCTTTTTATTGCCTAATTACCCTTAGGCCTAATTATTTTTTGGACACAACATTATGCCACCCTCTATCTATTGACACCATTCAAAAAACATCTACCACTTCTCAATTACAACTGCTGCGGGCATGATTTTGCTTGACGCGGCCTGCGGACACGGACTGCCGACATAGCTTGCGGACGCGGTTTACCGACAGAAATCTGTGAACATAGCGAAGTAATGCTTTCACCTTAATTAGAGGAAAGGTAAATCACGAAAACAGTTACCATCAAATGGTTCGAGGGCAGAAGAGAAGAACTATGCGGCCACTTCGCCAGCCTAAAGTGCACTAGGCGAAAACCTTTGCCGCGTCGCTGTTGCTATGCGCAGCTGCGCATGCTAGGGAGCCTAAGTGTTGCGCCGTGGCGCCCGGCGCAACATGCAGGCTCCCAGCGCATGCGCTTCGGCGCCGCCACCTGTCGCCGAGGAGCGAGGTGGTTCAGCGCCGTTTGCCTAGGACCGATTTATTTATAGGAAGGGAAAGACGCAGTAACTGTCTCACCTGTTTTCTGTGGACACCGCAATTGCGCCGTAAGGGAAGGGAGGAAGGTAGGAGTGAAAGTGACAAGAGAGGAAAAGGAGCCGTAGTGGAGGGCTACGGAGTAATTTCGACCACCTGCAGATCTTTAACGTGCGCTGACATCGCACAGCACACGGACGCCTCTTCATTTCGCCTCCATCAAAACGCAGAAGCCGAGGTCGGGTTCGAACCCGGGTACTCCGGTACAGTAGTCGGGCGTCTTACCACTGCACCACCCCGGCGGGGCCCGTTTGCTTAGGACCTTGCCGTTGTCGTTCCTCTCTACCAGGGTGGCAACTACCTAATGTTATCACCAGCGGTTTTGTAGCGAAAGCTCCATTGGCCACGAACGAGGAGTTTCGCGTGGCGGGAGGCACCGAGCCGTTGCCTAGAAACCACCGTGGCGGACGCCGCGCGCTCGCCGCGCCATCTGGCAATCAAGAAGCAACCAGAAGATGTCTCGTCCTTAATGCAGCAACAGCATAGCTAGACATAGTGAGTTTAGTTCAGTCGTTCAGTTGTGTCCAACTCTTCGTAACCCTATGGACCATGTCACGCCACGCTTTCCGGTCTCTCACTATCTTCCTAACCTCACATAACGTCATCTGCTGCGCCTCGAGGATGTCATCTAACCATCGCGTTCGCTGCCTACCCAACGCAGACACACACAGAAACTCAGAAACATCTACAACGTGCCATACACAGCTTTCAGGGCAACACAACTCAGCTAGCGCAGAAGTTGCGGGACCGATACTTGTGCACTACCCAGGACCCCCGCGGACCGGCGCACTCATGCGGTTCGGAGAACGCTGAGCTGGATCAGCCGTTCCAGCTCCACGATCTGCGGGCGGCCCTGGCAAAAATGAAACGTGGCCAAGCCCCGGGTCGGGACAAAATTACAGTCAAATTACTAGCCAGCTTACCCGATCCGGCCTACCAGTCCTTATTGGATTACATCAATTCAATTTGGCTTGGGGACGCGCCACTCCCCATCTATTGGAAAACTGCTCTGGTCACTTTCATTCCAAAAGCTGGCAAGGCTATCAACACGGACAACCTTCGCCCCATTTCTCTAATCTCGTGTGCGGGCAAACTAATGGAGACGATGGTGCGTGATAGGTTGTCCGAGTTCATGGAAAATCAACACATCTTCGCAGACTCCATGTTCGGATTTCGCCCGTACAGGTCCGCACAGGATGTTTTGCTACAATTTAATCGGCACGTTCATGACCTGGTCGACTGCCCTCTCAACGACAGGGTCATACTCGCCTTAGACTTGAAAGGAGCCTTCGACAACGTTACTCATGAGGTAATACTCACTCATCTTTCACAAACCGGTTGCGGACGCAACGCGTTCAGATACATTCGGCAATTTTTGACAGATTGCCAATCCTACATTAAAAATCCAGGACACCGAACATGGCCCGTTCCAACTTGGAACCAGAGGAACACCACAGGGTGCAGTGCTGTCTCCTCTCTTTTTCAATCTGGCTATGATGCACCTGCCGGCCCAGTTGGGTGCTGTCGCTGGTGTGCAGCATGCGCTGTATGCCGATGACATCACCTTGTGGGCCACGCAAGGTTCTCTTGGAGATATTGAGGCCAACCTGCAGCAAGCGGCAACCATAGTGGACCGTTATGCTCGCCGCTGCGGCCTTCAATGCTCCCCTCAAAATTCTGAATTTGTACACATACGCCCCTCACCAAAGTGTACGGCCAAAATTGAGCTCTTTTTATCGACAGGATGAATTCCTGAACACACAGAGGTCCGGGTACTGGGGCTCTTCATTCATGAATATACACGGTCGGACACTACCTTGGCGAAACTCTGTAAGGTGGGGGACCAGGTGGGCCGCATGGTCCGCCGGGTTTCTAACAAACGTGGGGGGTTGTGGTGCAAAGATGTCTTGCGGCTGGCGCATGCATTCATGACCAATCGAACCTTGTATTCGACTCCTTACCTCCACCTTTGGAAACAAGACGAGGATGCACTCGAAGTCGTCCTGCGCAAAATTTTTGAGAGCCCTCGATCTCCCCGTGAACACCTCCAACCAGCGTCTACTGGGCCTGGGCATGGTGAATACGTTCCGGGAGATCCTAGAGGCTTCCTTAACTAACCAATACACACGTCTTTCTAAGACACTGTCGGGTCGCCGCCTCCTTGCCCGGCTACACATCCAACACACCACCCTTATGGAAGATCGTGTACGCCTCTCTTTCGAGTGGAGATGCGCCCTCCACGTACGCCCTCTTCCTAAAAACATGATACGTGAAGACCACAATGGCCGGCGCCTGGCGCGGGCGGAAGCCCTGGGCCGCATTATGGGTCGAAACCCGGCATTTACTACGTGGACGCCTCTGGCCCCCACCATGGGGGATGGTACACGGCCGCAGTGGTCCACCAGTCCAAAACTGTTAACAGGCTTACATTTCGCGCCCGTGACATAACCCACGCAGAGGAGGTCGCCATTGCGCTGGCAGCTACCCACACTAATTCTAAGACAATTATCTCCGACTCGTGAGGGGCCTGGCGAAACGTCGAGCAAGGCTGGGCGCCATACTTAGCCTACCGACTACTTCAAAATTGCACCTATACAGGGGACTCTGCTTACCGGAAAATAGTGTGGGTTCCTGCTCATATGGGTCTCGAGGGGAATGAGGCAGCCGACGCCGCCGCCCGCGCGCTCTTTTTTCTTTCTGGGCTTCCCATCTCGACCCCCTAGATCAGGATCTCGAATTCGAACCCGCGTATTCTTTTAAAGACATTGTTCGTTATTATCAATCTTGTCATAGCCTTTACCCTCGCCCGAGTAAAGGTCTACCTAACACGTAGGAGCGGCTTCTACTCCGTCTGTATACCAACACTCTGCTGTGCCCGGCAGCACTAAAACATTTTAATCCCTCCTTCACGGGCAGTTGTCCGCACTGTGCGGAGAAGTCTTCGGACATCGAACACATGGTGTTGGCTTGCCCATCCAGCCCAGCTATTCCTCCTCACCCCAACCCCACTCGGGAGGACTGGGAGGCGACCCTGCTCGGCTGCTATGACCTGCAGCCCCAAAAAGCTTTGGTCGAGCGCGCCCGGCAGCGGCCGACGCCACTGGGGGACCCCACCTAGTATCTGTAAGGGCTGGATGTTCAAATATCCGGCCCATGCATACATCCACCCCTTTTAAATCAATAAACGTTTGTCACCACTACCACCTACCCCTTCTCCGGCGACCCTCAACCATTCCCAACATCAAATCTTTCTCCAGCGACTCCTCTCTTCTCGTCAGATGACCAAAGTAGCTGAGCTTTAACTTTAGATTTTGACCCTCCAATGAGCAGTCAGGGTTTATGGTCGACAATATCGACTGATTTGATCTTCTGGCAGTCCAAGGAAATCTCAAGAGTCTCCGCCAGCACCCCAATTCAAACGCATCAATTCTTCCGCGGTCAGCCTTTTCCAAAGTCCAACTCTCGCATCCATACATCACAACTGGAAAGACCATAGCACGAGTTATACGGATCTTGGTTGGCAGACTAATGTATCTGCTCTTTACTAGGCGGTCAAGGCTAACCATGGCTCTCTTTCCCAGAAGCAGGCGTCTCCTAATATTATGGCTGCAGTCTCCCTCCGGGGTAATCTGGGGGCCCAAGAAGAGAAAATCTGTCACAGCTTCCACTTCTTGTCCCTTGATGCTCCAGGACTTGATAGGGCACGACGCCATGATCTTTGTCTTTTTAATGTTCAGTTTAAGCCCAAACTTCTCACTCTCTTCTTGTACGCGCATCAGAAGTCTCTTGAGTTCCACTTCACTTTCTGCCATTAAAGTGGTATCATCTGCATATCTAAGGTTGTTGATACGTTTTCCAGCAATCTTCACTCCAGCTGAAGACTCGTCCAGACATAGTGAGTAGCACATCTTAATTCTTATTCTCAAGCGTGAGAATGATAGTAGTGAGGATGATAGGCTAGTCAACGGCACATTTCGGACGAGCGTGTACTCAGCATTGGACAGGATTGGATTGGAGAGGTTTGGATTGAATTGGACAAGATTGGTTGGACTATATTTCACTTGAATGAACTATACTTGATTGGACTGGATTTGATTATACTGGATTCGTTTGGATTGAATTAGATTAGACTGGATTGGATCGTATTATCCTGGATTAGGTGGGATTAGATTGGATTGGATTGGAGAGGAGTAGGCAGCCCAGCGCCAGGCACACATGCTTCCGCTACATATATCCTAACCTAGCTGAGCTAATTCATGGTCATTTTTTCTTCTTCTTCCAGCCTTTGGATGTAATGGACGCACGGTCACCTTAAAAAAGAATGTCAGTAACTTCGGGACTTAGCGGACCGGATCCGGGTAGAAAATGACTTCTCACAAGAGGACAAGTACACACAGGAGCGAAGCTCACGGAAAATGACGTCCCTGGCGGGTTGCTAGGGCGATTCCAAAGAGTTTGCTCGTAGTATCATGCGGTAGTTAGCCCATACTTCGGTGCCTTTGTTTCTCGCTTGCGGATCTCAATTTCCGTACATGCGTATGGCTCTACAGCGTCCGTTCTCGTCTATCTCCTGTGGTCCCCTGCAGGCACAATGTGGTCCCGGTGGTGATGGGTGCCTCCCGCGACGAGTATCGCGCCGCGGCCCCGTACCACTTGTACATCCACGTGGAGGACTTTGCGTCGCCCAAGGAGCTAGCCGAGTACCTGCTGCTGCTCAGCCGGAACCGGAAGCTGTACAACGAGTACTTCCGGTGGAAGGGCACCGGGGAGTTCGTCAATACCTACTTCTGGTGCCGCCTGTGCGCCATGTTGCACGCGCCACCGCGTCCGCACAGGCGCAGCTCCGAGGACGTGTACCAGTGGTGGAACTCCGGTGCATGCAGGGAAGGATACGAACCGTTCCCGCCACCAGCAATTTGATTCGCTCAAGCCCTTGCGCGCGGATTACATCTCTGTTGCGCCACTTACTGCGGATTTATGCTAAATTAATCATATATATGTTAGTCAATAGTTTCAAAGTGTATCAAATTGTTTTATTTCAGACAACAACAGTTACAGTTGTCTAGGGGACAGATCAAAAGGCAAATAAGTGCCTGACGAAGAGTCTGCCCTCTTATTGCTCCAACTCAGGAGCACAAGACATTCAAAGCAGAAGGCACACACTCATTACATAATTCATAATCAGACATGATGAAACGCCTTTATGGTGACGAATAAGTATCCTTCTGCGTGTTTTTATGGTCGAAACGAAGCAAGGGTGGGGATCTTCACAGAACTTGTGAGTAGATACCATTTGTGTTTCGTAGGCTTGCCTCTTCTTTTGATGCCTTCCACATTTATTCTCGGCCTTGCTGCCACTCCCCCCCCCCCTTATACCATCTGTGCTCGCGCCGCATTCAATTCAATTTTTATTTTTATTTTTCCTTATGCACATGGTGAGGGTCGAAGTAAAAACGCTAGAAAGGCTTGACATGCCCTCGGTACTATTGTTGTTCTTGTGGCTGTAGGAGGAAGGAAAAGAAAATGCACGGGCCTGCTACCAACGTTAATAGAACTAAGATTCTATTAGCGTTCCCTGCTACTGGAGATAAAATACGGTGGCAGGCTAGCCCCCGCCGCAAGCGGCGGTGACCTACCTGTCCCAGCCCCATCAGGGCCAGGATCAGGAAACCTTCACCACCTCCCCTTATCTACATTGCGGGACAGCTGGCCACATTCACATTGCTTAAGCAAGTAACATCGTGAAATGCAAACAGTCGTTGTCAAAAAACGGATGGCGCCTCAGTAGAGATAAAAAACAAACATGAAAGTGAAACGCACATAACAAAATTACACAAAACAAAAACACATCCCTCTTGTGGGCAATCCCTCTGCCCGAGGGGCACACGAACTGACTCGAGGTGGGTCGTGTAAACAGGGGTTTATTCCTCGCATGTCCGGAGATCAGGAGTGTCGTGGTCGGTAGCCAGCAGCAGGAGCACCCGCACTGAAGACGATGCCTGCCAGGAAGAGAGAAAGACGACGGCATGCGCTCCCTTTATTAGCCCCGCGCCGGGACCGGTTATCCTGGCGCGAGCAGGGAGAGGAAAATGATAAAGGGGCGGCGCATGGGTAGACGCGGGAAAAGCGCTCCCTTCAAATGTGGCTGGTGCGGTCGCCACACTCTTCAATATTGATAGGTTCGGTCAGGCTAGTAGAAGTGTTCGCACATCCTAATTACTGTATTCGGATGTCCGGAACTCTTCAACTTCGCAAAACTGTGCATGCAGTCACGTAACATCAAACGCATGAAGGCGATGTCACGTTGGCTTCTGTTAAGTGGAGCCTTCTCCACCCCACAGCAAATGCGGAGAGGTCGGCTCGTGTGCGAATAAAAAAAAAGGTGACTGCAAAACCTGCACTGGAGAAATGCGTAGACCTGAGCGTTGCTGTAAACTTATAGAACGCCGGAGTACTCTGATGCGTTCAGCGGATCATTTGGTTGTTTTCAACAAGGGGCGCACGACCTACCGTGTCGAGCAGCAACACTCAGGCTTTCGCAGCATTTCTGTCTTGCAGACTCTAGAAAGTTTTCAGACTGGATTTGGTTGATTACCTCTCGTTCCATACTTATTCCCCCATATATGTGTAGGCAAATCATGTCCTTTCCCGCTTTTTAATTCAGGCATTCCTAATTTTCCGCCACCGAAAGTTAGGCCTACATCGCCGGAAGGGGAAGCACTGCGCGACCCCATTTAGACGTCGCCATTACCCCTCCCGGCTATTTCGGCGCCTGGTTAATTTCATCATCACCATCATCAGCCTGACTATACCCACTGCATGGCGAAGGCCTCTCTCATATGTCTCCACTTAACCCGGCTCTGTGCTAGCTGCATCCACTTGACCCCTGCGAACTTCTTAATCTCATCCACCCACCTAACTTTCTGCCGCCCCCTGCTACGATTTCCTTCCCTTGGAATCCAGTTCGTTACCCCAAGCGACCATCGGTTATCCTCTCTTCACACTACATGTCCTGCCCATGTCCATTTCTTCTTAATTTCCACTAGAATGTCGGTAACTTGAGTTATTTCTCTGACCCACTCTGCACGCTTCCTATCTCTTAATGTTACCGCTACCATTTTTCGTTCCATAGCCCTCTGAGTTGTCCTCAACTTAAGTAGACTATCTTGGTTAGCCTGCACGTTTCAGCCCCATAGGTGAGTACAGGCAAGATGAAACTGTTGTATACTTCTCTCTTGAGCGATACCGGTAAGCTGCTAGTCATAATATGCGAGTGCTTGCCAAATGCGCTCCATCCCAATCTTATTCTTCTTGTTATTTCCTTTTCATGGTCGGGATCTACGGTTACTACCTGTCCTAAGTAGACATATTCGCCTACTTCTTCCAGTACTTCGCTACCTAATGTACACTGCTGTTGCTTCCCGAGGCTGTTGAACATTACCTTAGTCTTCTGCATATTGATTTTAAGCCTACCTTTCTACTTTTCCTATCTAGGTCATCAATCATTATTTGCAGTTCATCCCCCGAGTTGCTTAGCAAGACAATTTCATCAACAAATCGCAGATTACTGAGGTATTCTCCACCTACCCTTATCCCTAACTGCTCCCATTCCAAGTCTCTGAATACTTCCTCGTCTCTGAATACTTCCTCTAAGCAAGTATTCAGAGACTTGGTTAACTTAATTGCTTTAACTACATCCTCAGCGAGAGTGTTTGGCCCTCTACCTTTTTTTTATAACTCGCTTCTTTCGCACGGAATCATGCCAATTCTGGTGACACGAAACTGCCAAGATACCTACTTATTGCTTAGGCATTAATAATGAAAATTATAGTGAGAACTATAGTTCACTTAGGGGAAAATAAAAAAAATGGGGCTGGAACAGCTTGGAACAAAGATGGCTGGAAAACAAGCGAGACAGTTACCGCGCCTTTCCCTTCCTATCAATCAATCAATCAGGCTCTTATGTCTGCACGAACCCCGCCGTGGTGGTGCAGTGGTAAGACGCCCGACTACTCTACCGGAGTACCCGGGCTCGAACCCGAGTCGAGAAGGTGTTGCCTCGGCGGCTGCGTTTCGATGGAGGCGAAACGAAGAGGCGTCTGTGTGCTGTTCGATGTCAGCGCACGTTAAAAATCCCCGGGTGGTCGAAATTACACCGTAGCCCTCCACTACGGCTCCTCTTTCTCTCTCTTTCCACTTTCACTCCCACCTTCCTCCCTTCCCTTAAGGTGCGGTTAAGGGGTCCACAGAAAACAAGTGAGACAGTTACCGCGCCTTTCCCTTCCTATCAATCAATCAATCAGCGGAGAAGGCTTAGCTACAGAGCCAGTAGCAGGCCCTGTGCTGTTATCATCTGTTTTGGTTTGGCTTGGCTTGGCTGGCAGCTGCGACTGCGATAGTGGCGCTAGTGTATCTGTGGCG
>JAJIZL010016610.1:47137-60507 GCA_023969395.1 Amblyomma maculatum | reverse complement strand
ACTAGAAGCGCTTTTGTACCGCTTTCAAGCATCGAACTCGTGGCTGAGTGGTAGCGTCTCCGTCTCACACTCCGGAGACCCTGGTTCGGTTCCCATCTTGGAACTTGCTTTTTATTTATGAAGTGCATGCCGGGATTTCTGGACGCCGACGACACCGGCTTTTCTGCGAGACGAGCTCCTTAACGCTACCGCGTTAAAACGCTGGGATTAGCCTTTTGACGCTGGGTGTGTCGCTGGCATCCGCCATGCACTGGGAGAAGCGCTGTATGTGCGCTGGGGCCGCACTGGTCCCAGTGTCCCAGTATAGCCGGTGCGGCCTGCGGCGTCAGCTGGAGTAGCATCCCTTAGGGGCCAACAGGGCAACAGCGTACTTTCAATTCGACCATCGATGGGCATATGAAAAATATGGTTCAAGCAAGCGCTTTTTGCTGCGAAGTCGTTGCGCATTTGTAAGAAAATAAAGGCAGTATCTTTTTTCTAGAGTTTCCATGCTTCCATAGGTCGTTTCGAGCGTTTCGAGAGAGACGACCGCCGCACCTCGATCTCATGACACACTGGCGATTAACGCACAACTAAAGCTGGAATTGAATAATGTGGGCTACCATGCATAACCAACTTCACAGCTGATCTTAAGGGCACTCTAACGCAATAATTACTGCCAAAATGTTCAATGCGGGCTCAATCGCAGGCGAGCGTAGCCTGCACCACGGCCCAGTATAAACAGCAGAAAGAAAAACTAAAACCAGGAGGAGAGTAGTTTACCGAGCGATGGGCCCATGAGAGAAAAAGCAACATACAGCGCTTGTAATACATAATATTTGGCATGTTTCTCAAGCTTTTGCACTCCTTCTTACTCTGCGTATCAAGCAGCCGAGCCCTCGGTCATCGCAACGCTTCCCGCAATGTTAACATACAAATAAGGTTTAGTTACACGCAATTAGGGTCATTGCTGCGGCGCTTGCCGGTATTGAAGCTTGGTCCACTTTTTTCCTTGAAGGCTTCTACTAATGCTCCGTGTTCAGCGAAAATTACTCCCACGGTAGCAGAGCACCACCCAAGAGCCGGCGTTGGTAAATTTGCCGGCGATGTAAAACTCCACATGTGAAAATGATTCCAGTGCACAAAATAGCGCGCATAGGCACCCAGAACATTAGCTGCAAGTCGTGAGAGCAGACAGCAAGCTAAAATGACCAAGAAGTTGCAATTGTTAGAGCGGTAGCAATGGCCTGTAGACTGCGAAACAGAAAGTCCCAACCTTATAAATGCGGGTCATGACATAAAATGCAGAAATGCTTCAAGAAAATCCAGTTCTCGGCGTGGCCGAGTGGTTAGCTTCGACATACTTAAGCGGGTGAAGGCGATGCAGGTGCTGTCAAAAGCATAAACGTTTTTATTTAAGTTACACACGGAAACACTGCCAGTAAAGAAGTTCTTGGAAAGGAAGAATTTATTTTTACCTTGGGGTTCGCATTACTTAATTTGTAAACAGCCAGAAACTATAGACCACGTTTTCCTACATTGTTGGGAAGGGGTATACTTTTGGGATATTTTACAAAGGACTTTAAAAAAGGAATTTCCATTAGACTCGCATGGTATTAGGTACTTGCCAGTAGAGAATGAGGATGGGGTGCCATTTTACCTTATTATGCTAATGGCCCTCCACTGTATTTGGCGCTCGAGACTGGCAGGATACCATTGTGATCCTGACGCACGGCCAGCACGGATCTATTTTCGGAAAGGCATGAATAGATATATTGAAATTCAGAAACTTGCTCCTGAAGCTCCCGAGTGGCTCGGAAGATTGGAGCCATTAGTGACCTTAAGAGAATTTTAGAACGACGACGCCACATGATGGTGAGGATCCTCCCTCTTAGGCGATCGGATCCTGCCCTGCACGTGTTTAACGTATACTGCTCCCCGAAAATAAAGCGAGTGACCTTCGCGGGCCTCTTTAGCCGTGCGCTTAAAGAGGCGGGTCGTGATCCCCTGCTGATTGTGGGTGACTTCAACACCCCTAGCCAGCTATGGGGCTATCGTAAGGAGGAAGTGCGTGGACGCATGCTGGCAGAACTGGCGTCCACATTGGGCCTCACCCTCCACACCGACCCAGCATTTCCCACCCGCATAGGCAACTCGGTGACCCGAGACACATGCCCGGACCTCACCTTCACTCGCAACATAAGACACGCAGACTGGATCAACACCGAGGAGACCCTCGGTAGCGACCACTGTATCCTCAACACAACAGTTTACACATGCCCCCTGAAGCGCCCCACAACGAAAGCCCGAATCCCCGATTGGACTACCTTTCGCCACAATTTCCCAACATAAACTAACACGAACATCACAGAGCAGGGCTACACGACCTGGTCCCAGTCAGTCATGGCGCACCTTCACTCCCATGAGAAACAAATACAGCTCACAGAGGTAGTTACGGACGTGGACAACCACCTCCTGCATCTCTTGGAAGCGCGCCGTGGCCTCACGCGCCGCTGGAAGCGTCAGAAAGACAAGAAAAAGCTGAAAGCTCGCATTGCGGATCTCACCAGGCAGGCAGCAGAGTACGCGACCCAACTCGCTGACTAACTGTGTGGACCGTTGCAACACGGCGGCGAGGCAAATGTCGAGCCGCAACACGTGGCGGCTCTTCCGAGCCCTCATCAATCCAACACAGACACGCACGAAAACGCAAAAACACTTACACAAAGCCATGCACTCATTCCAAGGAAACACAATGCAGTTGGCAGTGGCGCTACGCGATCGCTACCTGTGCACAATTCAGGACCCCCGCGGATCGGCCTATTCCTATGCAGGCAGGGAAAACTCGGAGTTGGATAACCCATTCCGGCTCCACGATCTGCGGGCCAGTCTGGCCAAAATGAAGAAGGGCACTGCGCCAGGCAGGGACAAGGTCACCGTTAAACTTCTGGCGAACCTCCCTGACACGGCGCACCAGTGCCTTCTTGACTACATCAATGCAATCTGGACAGGGGAAACCCCCCTTCCCATTGAATGAAAGACGGCTCTCGTCACCTTTATTCCCAAAGTTGGGAAACCAGTCGACACGGACAACCTCCGACCCATCTCTCTCACCTCGTGTGTGGGCAAATTGATGGAGACGATGGTGCGGATCGGCTGTCTGAGTACCTTGTGCAGGCAAAAACATAATCGCAAATTAAAATGGAAAATGGCGCAAACGCTCCAGCTCATCACCGAACACGCGGCCGAGCTCTCGTCACAGCAATGGGATCAGTTATGTAACCGATTAGACGGCACTCTACACATGAAGAACTCGTGATCCCTCCTCCGCCATATGCTAAACCCATGTACCTCACGGTCAGAAAATAATAAACAAATCACCAAACTACTGCACGAGGCGGAGAAACAGGGGCAAGACGTTGAAGCCGCTCTTAAAGCCACATACTTCCCCGACCTAAAGCAGGAACCATTACCGGCTTACAAAGGAACTCCCAATTCAGACTTGGACGCTCCCATCACAGAGGCGGAGGTATGGGCTGCCCTGGATAGGCTCCGCACCACGTCCGCACCAGGTCTTGATGGAGTAACTAACAAAGCGCTACGAAATTTAGACGCCAAATCATTAGCCTCTCTCACTAGGTACATGAATCAACACTGGGACCAGGGCACGCTGCCCCCGGAATGGAAATCAGCCAAGGTAACTTTCATACCAAAACCTAACAAACCTTTAGACCTTAAGAATCTGAGACCAATCTCTCTCACCTCCTGCACAGGTAAAGTCATGGAGCACGTAATCCTAAATCGACTTAACCGATACATGGAGCAAAACCAGCTCTTCCCCACCACCATGACTCGCTTCCGCGCGGGCCTGTCAACTCAAGACGTCATGTTACAACTTAAGGAGGATGTGCTCAATCCCGTTTTCCCTCACATCACCAGAGCTATCCTTGCATTGGACCTAACGAACGCCTTTGATAATGTTGCCCACTCCTCCATTTTACAATCACTGAGCGACCTAAACGTGGGCTCTCGCACGCATGACTATGTTGCTGCCTTTCTCGGCAACCGATCCGTCTGTTTACAATTAGGCACAGTAAAAACTTGCCCTTTCACGATAGGCAGTAAGGGAACGCCCCAGAGAGCAGTTTTGTCCCCATTTCTTTTTAACATTACTCTTATCCCGTTAGCGAGGGATCTTAACAAAATTCCTTCCATCTACCACTCCTTGTATGCGGATGACATCACCATCTGGGTCAATACCGGCAACCATGGCGAAATAGAATTCAAACTTCAGCTGGCCGCTGACACTGTTGCTACGCATGCAAGCAGCATTGGTCTAAGCTGCTCGGCAGCTAAATCTGAGCTCATAGTCATGGACCTAAAAGAACGGAACCCCCCTAATATTCAAGTCACATTAAACGACATCCCCATCCGCAGGGTCAATAGAATCAAAATTTTAGGTCTCAGTATTTCTGACAACGGCTCCAACGCCGAGACCACAAAATTAATTCGTGCTGCCATTTTGAATACAGCCTCACTAATTAATCGTATCGCCAATCGCCATCGCGGCATGAGGGAAGCAGACACACGTCGCCTCATTCAAGCATTTTGCCTATGCAGGATCACCTACTCCATCCCTTACCTCTACCTCACACCCACGGAGACCGAGCAACTCAACAGACTTTTCCGCACAGCTTACAAAAGCGCTCTCCTCCTCCCTAAATGAACGCCTACTGAAAAACTACTTCAACTAGGGGTTCACAACACCTTAGGAGAGCTGGTAGAAGCTCACCTCATTAGTCAGTACCACAGAATCTCACATACCGAAACCGGCCAAATTCTTCTGCGCCGAATTGGGATAAACCTACCCGGTCATACCTCGGCCACGCGCAATCCTCCCACCGCTGTTAGCAACAATCTTTACATTCCGTCTCTTCCCAAAATACCCACCCGGAGAATAATCGTTAGAGACGGAAAGCTAGAGCCAAGGATTTGCACAAGCACTACCCTCCTGGCGCTCCGGCAGTTTACGTAGACGCGGCCGAATATTCAAACCGACCAGCTTTCGCATTAGCCGTCGTGGATGGATTCCACAACACGATAGTCAGTGCGTCCATTCCAAATTTGCAGGATTCCGTGCAAGCTGAAGAAGCAGCAATTGCCTAGCAATCACACACTCCTCTGCTGAGTATATCTTCTCAGACTCCAAAACATAAATTAGTAATTATGCCCATCGCTAAATCCACTCCTCGGCCTCAAACATTCTAGCATAATCCCCTCCACCGAATCACCTCATCACCCTCCTCTGGGTCCCTGCGCACAGCGAACACCCAGGCAACACGGCCGCTCACTCCCAAGCCCGAGCACTCGTCAACCGGACTGAGAGCGACCTGGTGCCTTCGTCTCGCAGTGCCAGAAATCGGCTTCTTAACTACCACGACCTCACCGTATTTTATAGAAATTCCCGCCTGCTATACCCTCCTCCGAATAAATCTCTTCCCAAAAGCGACCAGGCTTTCTGGCGCAGACTTCACACAGCCACAGTCATGACCCCTTTCCTTTTCTCTAATATAAACCGTGGTGAAACCTCTCCTCACTGCCATTTGTGTCCTAGCACCAGAGCCGACTTTACTCACGTCTTCCTGAACTGCCCGAACAAGCCCAAGCCCCCGTGGAAAGGGCCTAGACATCAGGAGCGATGGGAGGCTGCTCTGCGCAGCTTGCTGCCGGAGGTACCGCTTCTGGCAGTGAGCTGGGCCCGAGGGGTCGCCGAAGCTCAAAAGTGCCCGGCCATCTAGAGCGGCCTGAAGGCCCATCGTCGTCCTGCTCCCTCACTTCCCTTTATCCCCCCTCACTTGGTTCTTTTTTGAATCATTAAAGTTGCTACCTACCTACCTTGAACAACACAAAACTTCCTTGGACACCAAGTTCGGATTTCGCCCAAACAGATCCGCACAGGATGTCCTGCTCCAACTCGACCGCGAAATACTGAACCCCATCACATGCACAAGAAACGACAAAATCGTCCTCGCCCTGGATCTCAAAGGGGCGTTCGACAATGTAACACAGGAGGTCATACTCACGCACTTGAGTCAAACGCACTGTGGCACGAACACTTTCAACTACATCAAACAATTTCTCACAGACAGACTGTCTTATATCAGTATACAGGATCAAGAACATGGACCTTTTTGCTCGGCACGAGGGGCACTCCGCAAGGCGCAGTGCTGTCTCCTCTGCTATTCAACGTTGCAGTGATGCGCTTATCTGTTTTGTTATGTGCGGTCGAAGGGGTGCAGCACGCGCTGTACACCGATGACATCACCCTTTGGGCCACGCAAGGGCGTCTGAGAGACATGGAGACCAGCCTGCAAACGGCTACTAGAATAGTGGACCGCTATGCCCGCGGCTGTGGTCTCTAAGGCTCAACGCAGAAATCTGAATCCGGCATCTGCGCCCCTCGCGCTGATGCTCGACTCAAATCAATTTCACCTTGTAAAGCGGTCCCATTCAAGAATCTAAGGAAATCAGAGCTCTTGGGCCCTTTCTACACAACCAGAGATGGTGCGACACAATACTCGCCAAGCTCCGGCAGGTGGCGGACCAGGTGGGCCGCATGGTCCGCCGGGTTTCCAACAAGCTCGGTGGGTTACGATGCAAGGATGCCTTGCGGCTGGCGAACGCATTCGTGACCAGTCGAATCTTGCATTCGACCTCCACCTGCGGAAACAGGAGGAGGATACTTTCGAAGTTATCCTCCGTAAAATCATGAAACGAGCGCTGGACCTCCCGGTCTCCACCTCTACCAGCCGTCTCATGGCGCTGGGTGTGGTGAATACTTTCAAGGAGCTTCGGGAGGCCCACCTCACCAATCCGTACACGCGTCTAACAAAGACAGAGTCGAGTCGCCGTCTTCTTGTCCGACTTCACATCCAGCACACCCAACTCACAGAGGAGAGATGTCGCATTCCCGAAAAATGAAGACGCACCCTCCATGTGCGGCCTCTCCCCGCCAACATGTCCGAAGAGGACCATAATGGTCGCCGCTTGGCGTGGGCGGAAGCCTTGGACCGCCATTATGGAGGCAAACCAGGAATTTTCTATGTGGATATCTCCGGCCCAAACCCTAGGGGTTGGTACACAGCCGCGGTCATCCACAAGGGCAAAACAGTAGATGGCCTTACGTTCAAGGCCCAGTCACCAACCCACGCAGAAGAGGTTGCCATCGCCATCGCAGCCTCTGACTCCTCCTCCAAATGCATCATAACCGACTCGCGAGGGGCTTGTCGGAACGTCCAGCAAGGGTGGACTGCTCCCCTAGCTTACTGCATATACCAAAATTGCAGTCGAGATTCGGATCCCGCTTACCGATCTCTCTTTTGGGCTCCAGGTCACTAAGGTCTCCAAGAGAATGGGCAGCCGACGCCGACGCCCGCGCGCTCTCTCGCCGGGCATTTCCCACGCGACCCGACGCAGACCAGGATTTTGATTTCAGCCCAGTGTACAAATTTAAAGAAATGTGTGAATACTACAGATCTACACACCAAACTCTTCCCACCCAGTGCAAAGGATTGGGGAAGGCTAACGAGCGGGTGCTCCTGCGCCTGCTCACCAGTATAATGTTGTGCCCGGCGACTCTAAAACATTTTGATACGGGCTGTGCTCGCACTGTGGGGAGGCGTCTGACACCTACCACATGGTGTGAGCCTGCCAGAAAAACCCATCTTTGCCCCCTATCCCCAACCCCACCCCAGAGAGAACTGGGAGGCGACCCTGTCCGACTGCTGCATCCTGGAGGCCCAAAAGGTTTAACGCAGCGCGCCCGGGCTGCGACAAACGCCAATGGAGTGCCTGTCTAGGCATCCCACCTAGTGTATATACCTCTATGTAATATAATAACTGTTTTCACCACCACCACGGCAACGTAACTGAGAAGATAAAATAATATTCGTTCCGCAGGAACAGAAAGGCGCAGTGTCTGTCACACTTGCTATGTAGACACCTGAACCGCGCCGTAAGGGAAGGGATGAAGGTGGGAGTGAAAGTGTAAAGAGAGAAATGGGAGCCATAGTGGAGGGCTACGGAGTAATTTCGACCACCTGGGAACCTTTAACGTGCGCTAACATCGCACATCACACGGACGCCACTTTGTTTCGCCTCCATCTAAACGCAGCCGCTGTGGTCGGGTTCGAACCCGAAACTCCGGACAGTAGTCGGGCGTCTTACCACTGCACCACACCGGCGGGGCTAACTGCGTAGAACACCGTCGCCGCCATGCGGAAAGAGGAGGAGGGGGTCCCCTCTTCCAGCGTGGCGGCGAGGGTGATCTCCGGTTTCCGGAACACCGGCTCGCTATCTATCAGTAGATCCGTCGCCGCCATGCGGAAAGAGGAGGAGGGGTTCCTCCCTCTTTCAGCGTGGCGGCGAGAGTGATCTCCGGTTGCCGAAACACTGGCTCGCTATCAGTGGATCACGGTGCGTGCATCCCGTTCTCACTGGCTTCCCTCGCTAGCAGCGTCAGCGGCATCAGTCAGTCGGTCTATCTTCTCTTCTTTCTCTCTCTTTCTTACTTCTTCGGACTATTTGACTGAACATTTAGCATAGAATTTTCTCTCACTCCTCAATTTTTCTACCCGTTTCTCCTGGCCTGATCCAGAATTTTGTGATCCCCCGATACAAAGGGGAATGGCCGCATCAGCATCAGCATCATCTATCTGTTAGTCGCGCAATGTTCCTATGGGCCCAAGCGCTGCCTCCCGCAGCTTCCCGATAACTCAATTGCTCCTTTCATTTCTCCTACCACACACCGTATTTCATGACAGCCAAAAACTGTTAGTGGAGTGTTTCTCGAAGGAATACGTGTGAAAATATAAAAACAAAACGTTGTCAGCAATTGTACATACGAGTCTTGCTCGAAATCTTTGCATCAATCTATCGAAAAGGTGAAACCGCTGATGAGCTGCGCTCAAATTTCGCATTAGGAAGTAACGTAATTGTGGGCCATTTTTCTCGTTCATTCATTTCCCAGCCCCATAGGGTCCTTAGCAGCCACCCTTCAACCCCCTCACTGATGTCAGTGTATGGTAAAGATCCCCAGGTGGTCGAAATTACGTCGAAGCCCTCCACGACGGCACCAGTTTCTCTCATTCCTCTCACTCCCCACCCTCCTCCCTTCCCTTACTTTACGGCTCAGGATTTTTTTACCTTCAAAGCGTTTAATAATAATAATAATAATTGGTTCACAGGAAGGGAAAGACGCAGTATCTGTCATACTTGTTTCTGTGGGCACCTCAACCGCGTCATAAGGTAAGGAAGGAAGTTGGGAGTGGAAGTGGATCGAGAGAAAGAGGAGTCATAGTGGAGGGCTACGGAGTAATTTCGACCACCTGGGGATCTTTAACGTGCACTGGCATCACACAGCACATGGACGCCTCTTAATTTCGCCTCCATCGAAAATCAGCCGCCGATTGTCGGGATCGAATCCAGGCACTTCGGCATCGTATTCGGGCGTCTTACCACTGTACTACCGTGGCGGATTTTTCAAGGTCAAATTTGCTTCCATGCTGACGGCTTGAAAACCTGGCGTAGGAACGGGGGTGGCTGCTCCTGGCCCTGTGGGACTGGAACAGGTCGGTCACTGCTACTTGCGGCGGGGACTAGCCTGCCACCACATTTTTATCGGTTGTAGGCCATCGTCATCGTTGTGCCCGCTACCATTTCAGGTAGTGGACGAGGGCTGTTGCGACACGCGTTTTTCTCTCCCTCTTCTTTAGAACTGAAGGCTAGTCAACACCGGGGTGAGCGTGGCATTGTCGTCAGAAAAAGCCAAGCTGTGCATGCGCGAAACTGCGTGACGGGCAGCGGTAGAACAGCCCGAATGCAAGGGAATTGCGGAAAGATTGCGCTATCACATACAATGAGATCACAGAATCTTACAAATTAGATCGAAAAGTATACCCTCCCCTAGATCGGTCTCTCACTAACAATGAAGCACGCATCTGGAGGCGATTACAAGCCGATAACTACATCTGCCCTGTCTAGGTTTTCTTAACACAGACCGGGGAGGAAGAAGATCCTAAATGTAAAAAATTGCGGACAGAAAGGCACGCTAGATCATATAATATGGCAATGCGCCGATTCCCCAGGCGCCGGCATTAGCATTGATAGTAGAGAAGCCTGGGAGGTTTGGCTGCGGAGCGGAGATCCCACCGTTCAGAGGAACGCCACCTGCCTAGCGGCTGAGGCCGTGAAGAGTGCTTGTAACCTCCCCTGACCTCAGCCTGCGGGGCCCTCCTGGCCCGCTCCCCGGCCTGCGTGCCGGGGGCGAGAGATGAAGGGCTCCTTTTCGGTGGAAATAAAGTTTTCATTCATTCATGGGCCGAGCCGCCGCTGCCGCTGCCGCAACTCTGCGTGACCCGCGTGACGTCAGAAGAGAGACGCATGCTGGCTCTGCCTGTTGACCTTTGCTGCCGCACGCTGCTGCAGATACGCGGCTGTTGTCGGAGCAGTCGGTTTATATCAAGGAGCTCTCTAAGGGGAGTGCATGCTGCCATGGAAGATGCTAAAGTAGTGGCGTGGAAATTGGCCGAGAAGGAGCGGAGAAATTCTAGACGCAGGGCTCAACAAGCGGCTGAAACGCCGGAAGAGCAGGAGGCTCGCCTTCTTACACGGCGGCAAAGAGACGCTGATTGTCGTTTGATTGTGGCGAGCACTACTAACGAAGATTCCGAACGCAGAAAAAACGATATAATGAGAGGCGTTGAGACAAACGAGCAGTAGAGACCCCTAAGCAGAGAGGAGCGCCTGGCGAAACGACGACGACAAGAGGCTCATATACGGCTTTCAAATGGCACCAGTTTTAACAGCGAGCAGAGTGAAAGTGACGAGGCAATCTACGACGAACTGAACAGGTGTAAAGACTTCACATTGAAAGTGTGTGAAAGCGCTGGTTCTACAAAAATGTTTGACTGAGTTTTAGGACAACCCGTTCGGTCATGTATGTGACGTCTGCGAAAGAGTGTGGTATCTATGATATTTAAGACCGGTAAGTAATGCCATGCGCGTAACATGGCATCGCCGAAGCTTTTCGCTTCTGATATCCGGACTTAACCAAGCTAAGCCCTAGCCAATTTTTTCTTTCTTCTTTGTTTTCTCTTCTGTCCGCACAAGGCAGGTGGTGGTAAGCACATCTATTAGGTATACACGGGCCAGGAGGTATGTTTGGATCAGCCCGTAAGGCACCGGTCCTTACAAGTACTAGGTCAAGGTCCCTAGTTCGGATAAGTGGTGATGGCCGCCTCCCGGGCACGCCCGACTAAGGTTTGTTGGGCTTGTAAGTCTTGGAAGCCGCGGAGGCTTCCAAGTCAGTCCTCCTGGGTTGGGTTTGAGATAGGGGGAATAGCTGGGGTGGACGGGCAGGACCGCACCATGTGACAGGTGTCCGAAGACACCGCTCTCCAGTGCGGACAGCTGCCGCTGAAACAGGGGTCAAAATGCTTTAGGCTGCCGGGCACAGCTATGTACGTATTGGTGAAAAGGCGGAGAAGGAGCCGCTCATCCGCCTTTTTGAGGCCTTTACATGGGCTGGGCTTAAGGCGATGACAATTTTGATAGTACATAGTGATACCTTTGAATGTGTAGACTGTATTAAAATCGTGTTTCTGATTGGGTGGGGAGGAGAAAACAGCCCGGTGAGAGAGCGCGTGGGCGGCTGCGTCTGCTGGCTCGTTTCCTGCCAAACCCTGATGAGTAGGGGCCCATATAAGTTAGCGGAGTGCGGGGTCCTTATCCCGTATGCAATTTGAGCAGATTTGACAGGCTAGGAAAGGAATCCAGCCTTGTCTGACAGCGAAAGTGGCTCAGCTACAGGGCCATAGTAGCAGGCCCATGTATTTTCTTTTCCTTAATTCTTCCTTCAGTCGCAACAATATAGTCAAGCTTTCACCCAAATAATTGGCTCACAGGAAGTTTTGAAAGGTGGAGTATCTGTCACGCTTGTTTCTGTGGGCACCTGAGCCGCGCCGTGAGGGAAGGTTTGATTGTATTTTGAAAATTCATTCCTTAACTCGCATTCTAGTTCCCCGATTCATGTAATTCGTTAGATTCAGTACCTGCGTGTTATAAAAATTCTTCTAAAGCATAGCATGCAAACGTTTCAAGGCCCCTTTAAGGTATCGCGATAAATAAAATTCCCGAAGCACTACAGAATCTGCAGTGAAGAAATGCGAAAGCCTGAGCGTTGCTGCAGCACAAGGTACATCGCGCGCTCTTTGTCAGCTTATTTTGCTAGCTAGGCAAGGGCTCATGCCACAGAGTGAATTTCTTTCCTTTGCACGTGTTCGTTGAAGTGTTGCTGCAAATGGGAGATCGGGTGGTACACCGTTGCTTTTGTAGCGTGGTGTTCCTCGGAGCGCTTTCGTTGCAGTGCTCCTGCAAAGGTGGGGTTGTCGGTATACGGCGTCGCTCGTCGTCGCGCCCCTAATTGATTACTTGATTATAATGCCTTAATGGCATTGCATAACGACTAGGCACATTAGTCAGCCAAAATCCAAGCCATAGCCATGAATGCAATCCAGAATCTGCATAACAAGCCAATACCAACCCCAGTCATGGTTAATTGGCTATTATGCCTTAATGACACTGCATAATGACTAGTCATATTAGTCATAGCCCTAATCCGCGTCATAGCAAAAAGTTCAATCCAGAATGCACATAAAAAGCCAACCAAAGCCTATGCAAAGCGCCTCTGTGTGCTTGTCACGTGTAAGAGGCCAAATACAGAGGCTTTTTGCGAAAGCAAAGACGACGATGGCGAAAATGATTACGTGAACCAACGAAGGATTAAGAGGAAGTAGTAGTCGGTGACATGGCAAGCGCTGATTGGGGAACAGAAGATGATGAAGAGAATGATAAGGATGACGTGTATGAACGCGGAGGTTATAAAAAGGCGCGATATATGAAGAAGCAAGGGGGTGGAAGCCATAGAAGCGGAGGCTCAGGGAGGTGAGGGACGACTTGGCTGGGAATGAGCAATCCCGGCTGCTGTACAGGCGTCCTCATGTTCTACGGCACTGCACCGTAGACTCCCGGTTATTCTCAAACCGGTTCCGGGGATTGAGCGACTACTCAGCCAGCTGCTACGTCCAGGGGGCACCTCCAAAGCTCGTACCACCTGCATCGCCCAGGAGGTTCACCTCCACGGCGCCACGAACGCCAGCGTTGCTTTAGCCCACGCTTCAACGGGAGGTCGTATGTTGCGGCCGACAAGACCAGCCGACGCCATTTCCTGGACCCACGAAACGCGTCGCCCACTTCGAACTCAACTCTAAGCTCGAACGCTGTCACTTGGTGTGAAAGTGTAACGCTGTATCTTAGTACGAAGCATCGTGTCT
>JAJIZL010016610.1:35441-46737 GCA_023969395.1 Amblyomma maculatum | reverse complement strand
CTGATAAGAATACTTGTAGGAGAAAGGTAAATGCAACGATGTAGGAATACAATCAAATAAGGTAAATTAAAGAAGGACTAACAAAACTGTAATATAAATTCAGAGACAAAATAATGCGTTTATGGCATTGAACGCATACGCAGCACCACAATATAACGAGGGTTTCAGGGGAGTTCGATCACTAATATATTAAGATAGGTGTTTCTAGGTAAGGAGAAGGTTTGTGCAGCATAGCAATATTATTTTTGGTGGGTGTCAAAGCAACGACGAGCCAAGTTAAGGGGACAGGGTTAGCAAAAATTCTAAAAAATTGTTTTTGTTTGTAAACATGAAAGTACATTGTTTTCTGATCTCTTCCAGTATGGCAATTCATCCTGAGCAAATTTTACCAAAATAAAAAGCGATCGGAAAGCAAAGTGACCAGTGACATGGCCCCATTTACGCACGCTGTTTCTTTTCGTAGCTTTCTTAGAGTGTAATAGCAATAATAATAATTGGTTCACAGGAAAGGCAAGGCGCAGTATCTGTCACACTTGTTCTGTGGATAAAAAAAAATCAACCGCTCCTTAAGGGAGAAAGAGGGGAGTGAAACCTGAAAGAGAGAAAGGAGTGTCTTAGGAGAGGGCTCCGGAGTAATTTAGATGATCTAGGGATTAACGTGCACTCACATCGCACACCAAACAGACGCCACTTCATTTCGCCTACATCGAAACGCAGGCTACGGTGGTCGGGATCGAACCCGGGTACTCAGCCACAGTAGTCGGACGTCTTGCCACTGCACCACCGCGGCGGGGAGTAAACCTTAAAAAAAAAACATACTTTCCTGATTTTAGCTAAAAGTCTAGGCCATCTGGCAACAGTGTTCAAGTTGTTAGCCAGGCGCTGTTTCGTGCCTTTTACATGTCATTGACGTGTTAAGTGGTAATAGCGTTGCCTCTGGTGAATGCGCAGTGGCTTCTGTGACGTGCTTTTACGTCACGTGTTCGAGATTTCTTTTTTTACGTGTGGCGGAGAGATGCATCTTGAAGAAAATGCTGCCGAACGCGTTGGTGTTAGCGTCTACAGGCTGAACTCTTTGATGTGTGGTGCCTCACAAAAATTCCATATTTCTGGCCCGTAGTCCGAGTTTACTTCGTTATCTCGATATTGTCGCTATCTCACGTGGGCTCGAGTCATCTGAAACACTGTAGCGTGATGCTGCCACCTCTTCCGGTTCCGTAGTGCCAGCACCCGGTTCCGGCTTTTCGACCAATCAGAAGGCTCGAGGTCACATGAGATAGCGACACACCGATAACGACTCAAACTCGGAATACAGACTGTGGTGTCTACAGAACAAGTGTTACAGATATTGCGCGTTTCTTTGGCGCGCACACACACCTCTTCTCCGCCGGCTGTGGTTATGACGCCACTTCTCCGGCACCGGCGGAGCGCGCAGAGAAGCGCGCTCCGACCCACAAGCCTCTGACGTCATGCGGCTCCTCGCGCATGCGCAGCTTGACATGCTGTGTCGCGCGAAATGGCTCGACGACTAGCGTAGTGTTGTTTTCGCAACAAAATGGAGGATTCATACGTGCAAGGTTTCCAATACGTGAAATAACGTATCGTTCTCACAGAGTGCATAGCGCAGCGCAACATTGCATCGGGACTTCATTTTTCACACGAAGCGTAGCTCTGTTTACCCAAAGCGTAGCGCAAAGGAGCAGTTTGGTTTTGTTGACCTAGCCAACATGGCTGGCACAGTTCCCGGAGCGCTAAGAGGATGCGCTTTGAAGGAATCAGATTGCTAGTTGGAAGAAAGACCAATACGTGAAATATCCGTCTGGATGTTCTTTTGAAACTGGAAAGAATCTGTGCTCAATTTAATTTATTGCAGGTCTCGGCCATGGACTCTTCATAACATCCGGCGCGATATATATTTTGCTGTTCTTCGACAAGTATCGTTCCATAGCCTCGTCGCTGCTGTTCGGCTCTTGGGGACTGAGCAACATAGTCAGCCAGTTTGTGGTGACACGCCTTATCGATGATTACGGACTCGACGGGACCATGCTTCTCCTCGGCGCTATACTACTGCACTCGACTGCATTCGTCATGCTGGCCAGGAGCCCTACCGCCACTGTCGCTGTCCAAACGTTCACACTTGCTCAGGACAAGCACGTCACATCAGACTACGAAGATACCGCAAGAAACGGTACAGTCCAACAAGGGTAAATAAGCAGCACTATTGTCCTAATTAGCTTTATTAACAAGCAAAGCAGTCGCTGCTGCGGCCGCCTAGGGTCCACCATGGCTAGAATGTTTCTTGAAGAGCGCGTGCACAGGCATGTATAAAGCTAAGCACACGAGCAATAAGGATCCCACCAATCCTCTCCGCAACACAAAAATATTTAAGGTAGCTTCATTAGCCCCTAACGTATTAGCGATCAAATATGATGCTCCTCCTATCCCCCTTCCCCAGCTAAGCGCACGCGGACAAGCAAAAAAAAAGTTAAGGAAACATATCGCGACAGGCCCCACCCAGCTTTGTCCTGTTCTCATTACAACAGAGCGTCCAATGACTTGGCGTACTCATCAAGCGCCATGAGCGTTATAGGGGAGGCAGTGCGCTGCGAGATGTCGCCCTAATCCGTTGCAGGAGGTCTCCAGGAGCCCTTTTAAAGATTATTTCTAGATTACAGGTTTCACTCGAAGCTTTTAACATAGAGTGAAATACACACAATGATCACTTCTATGAATTTCTTGCATTGAAATGCTGCCTCAAGTGCCCTTTCACTTCTCATCAGTTTCTGCACTCTGAATGGCAAATTTTATTGCAAAAGCTATTCCACAAGAGTGTGTGGTCAAAGCCTGTCATGTGAGCATGATCGTCCGACCAAAGAAAGTCACGAGCGCGGCCCCGGATGCGGAGCTAGTTACGAGGTACAAAGCCGTCGGCGCGCGAAACGCAGGAAAGGGCGCCAAAGAACTGCCCTCTAAACAAAAATAGAAAAATATAACACTATATAGCGAAATGGGAGGCGCCGCTAGCCCAAGTGAGTAGCTCTGGGCAGCGTAAGCTTCTCACTGGGGCTCAGGAGGCAGCCGAGGCCATTTGGATCCTGTATAAAAGAAAAGAACTCACGCTGTTCTGTGAACCAATTAGTATGCATGTCCGCATTGGTTCAATGGTTGAAGCACATGGAATCCTGATCCTGAGTACTCGGTTCAAACACTGTCGAAGTGCCAGGAGCCTGTGCCCAGTACGATGCCAATACATGGTAATTAAAGAACCGTGGGCGGTTTACATTTCAGCATCCTCTACGACGAAGCCGTTCATGGCGGATTGCGTTTTGCAGCTATAAGAACTATAATTCGAACCAAACCAACTATAACCCTTTTTATTGTCCAGCCGTCTGCATACACATTTTTTTTTTTTTTTTGTCGAAAGCCTTTCAGGCACATGGTGCTTCGGTGGAAAGGGACCGCCGGACATTGAGGAAAGACAGATTAAGGGGAAAAAATTATTTGCAGGAATAGGGATTAATAAAGGTTAAAATAGAGATTGGTAGAGGTTATAATGACTACTAATGACTTGTAATAAATCACATGTCTAATGACGACTTGTAACAACTACATTGACAAATTACTAAAAGTGCTTAGTTAGGAGTAGATATGCCTAAAAGGACCTACTATACTTAAAATGATAACTAATGCACTTCACTGAATACTAATGACTTCTAATGAGCAGTATGTCTTGTAGCGACTATAATTGATTAGAAGTGACTAAAATGCTTAGTAATGAGGCGTAATTATAAAATGACTACAACTTATTATAAATTACGGAAAATGGTTAGTAATGAGTAGTAGTGACAAAAAATACTACTAATAACTTGTAATGACCAATACGCCTAACGACAACTTGTGACTACAGCAATTAATTAGAATTCGTCTTAATGCTTACTAATAAGTCTTAATGTCTAAAATAACTACTAATGGCTACTACTACTAAGTTCGCTGTTTACCTCTTAAGAGATATCCTTAGGGTTTTACGCCTGCGGAGTCAGTTTACGATAAAAACCTTCGCTCACCTTTGCGGCTACTGGACTGTAACTTTTTGTCTACTTCCGTCCTACATTGACCTTTTCTTTAAAGAACTCCAACGTGGCCTTTCTTTTTCTAGATCATCTTAAACCGACTCTTGTTGCAGCGTAGACTATCGAGCTATCGCCATTCTGACCAAAGTTCTCGCTAGTATATGGCAGTATGCTTGCTGTCTTGCACTATAAGCAGTGGCGCGTAAGGTGCCCATTCTAGCATCCTGTGCTGAAAGAAACCGGGAGCGATACATGAGAGGCTGCTGTCCAATCTTACTTCTTCACCGCTTAAGAACAGTTTATTTTCTTTTTTTGGAAATGTTTTACCCAGCACAATAAACGCCTTTGGTCAATGCGAGGTAATCTTCGAATAGAGAATAATAATAGCAGTGGCCGCTTGTAGTGGAAAAGAGGAGCTAATAATGAGATGCGGAGCAGAGGCATCGATGCTTGGCGCACTGCTTTCTCCTTTCCTACCAGCATATTTTTTGCTCTGTTACTGCTTTCCATATAGTGCCTCTCGTATCATATTATCCACATCTCATATGAGTAGTGCAGCGTCATTCAAGTATTTAATGCACTTACCCACGAGCCCATTATAACTGCATTCATGCGTGTCCAAGCCGCGTAAAGATTTCAAAATCACTCTATTACGTCACTAGTATAGGTTCTTATACTTCTGTCACACGGGCAAGTCCCAACTCCCTCGAACTTCTTTTCCATAAAGGACCACGCAGGGAGTTCAGCCCCAAAGGAGTTGTCGCCGTGTCACATGGCCAAGAACGAGCTCCTCAATGACGCCGTCAGGGTCCCATTAGGCGCTGTTCGTTTTGTGTATGCATATAGAATAATCAAGTTAGAAACATGTAAATTAATTTTTATCTGCTTTCTTTTCAACAGTTTGAACAGAATTTAAAATATAAATGTGCCTTCATTCATATAAAAGGAATGCGCTGTTACTTTTACTAGCATAGTGGGTTTCTCCTTTCTGCTGGCCACAATGTGCTTGCAAAAATCTTGCGTGTATGCTTGGATATTAGCGCATTTTCTTTTTTCCATGCTCTACGGTGTGCTACAGTATTAAAATTAGTTCAAAACTCAAAATTAATGCTTTAGTGCTTCTTTTAAAACCTGCACTAAAGCTCACGGGGAACCAGAGTACTCCCTTTACCGGCTCGAGGGAGATGATTGGAACTCCTTACGCTAGGAACTTCCTTAAACTTCCTTTCCTAAAGGACTGCCGTGTGACACGGTGCATATCTCCATTGAGATAAAGACTACCTTGGTTGAAGGGAGTTAAAAGGAGTTCAGCCGTGCCCGTGTGACAGCAGTATTATTCCTTTCCTGCAGAACGAAAATTAGCATCAAGCTCAGTCTTCGCCTTAAGTGCAGATGCCGTGTAGCGCATTAACACCGACTATGCATTCAGGGAATTTTCGGCACTCAGAGACTGACGCAGAGTTTTGGCAAACATGTTAGACGACTTCAGATGGTTTGGTCTGGGGAGAAAAGAGTAGTTGTCTCACTTTTCGGTGGACGTCTACACTTATAACGAGCGGTATACAATTAGACGAGCATACGCTGTCACTTCGAATCCTATCGCGAACCATTCTCCAACTTGACTAGCAGATGGAGGCAAAATGCTAGGCGACAAAAACCACAATGGCACTGTACAGCGCACAGTTGCGTCACAGTTTTGATGTGACATCAGGCACATATTTTTTCCGACACCCCTCTTTTTTCAATTTTGGGTTACGACAATGCCTTTTCGACAGAAGTAGTTGCATACGCTTCGCATAAAGCAATGCGGATCAACAGTACCACATGCCTGGCAAACGCCAAAAAGCACTGAGCCATTCATATCCCCTGTGATCCCATTCTAGAAACGCCTTGCTTTGGGCAAGGTGAAGACATAATCATTTTGAATCTCTTTTATTCCACCGCTTTTTGACGCGACGTTGCCTTTTTCTTCTCAATCCACTGAGCGACAGCACGTGCTCCACCAGTAAATTCTCCACTGCTGCCTTGTACAAGTGGTTTAATCGCTAATGTGAGATTCTACTTGTATCACGCTAGTTATCATGACCTTGCTTTTCAGCAAGGTCACAACATAATAACATGATATTGATTCAGTAAGGTCATGCTAACCAGCAAGGTCATGCTAAAACGCCGTTTCAATGCAGAAAATACATGGACACATACAGGCAGTATAAAAAATCTTCAGTTGTTCACAAATCTCGCTCAGTGGTGGCACTAATGATGGTACCCGCTCGTCCTCTTTTAAGCATTTCCCATGTGCTTAGTTTCCAAAACAAGTTTCCAAAACACATGGCGTGTCAAGAGCCACGGTTTCGTAACAATCATCTACCTTCGTGAACTTACCTAGCTGAGAGAGCATATGCCCTGCAAATGAATATATTGACACATGCCATTCATAGACGACGAAGATTTGGACCGGCGATTCGGAGAAGACGACGAAGCGAAACGGTGCTCCGCTTTCGTGCTGCCCTGACTGGCTGTTGGTGTTCTTCGGTGTCAGAGTGCCAGAGCGCCTTCTGTGTAACGTTACGTTACAAATCTGGTGAAGGAATTGCCGGGTATCGATCCAGTCCTGCATAGTCAACCTGCCAATACGGAGCTTACCCCCGTACATCAACGCCTCGGCCGCCGCCTACGTGGAGAGCCCCCTGAATTCGGACCCCTTCCGGCCGCTACCAGGACGACGCATCCTCAGACGGCCTTAGAACCTGCTGCAATGACATCTGAGAGCAGGCTTCCCACCCACATCCTGTGTCATCAGCCGCGAACACCCCCCTCCTTTCATGGCGACGTGTTCGAGGACGCCGAGGACTGGCTTGAGAACTACGAGCGAGTTGCTCGTTACAACGGGTGGACTGATGAGCGCAAGCTCCACAACGTGTACTTCGCTCTTGAAGAGTCTGCACGGACATGGTTTGAAAACCATGAGGCTGCCTTCCCATCCTGGGCAGCCTTCTGTCGTGATTTCAAAGCCACCTTTCCTAGCGCCGACCGCCGGGAGCGAGCAGAAGCTGCGCTACACTCGCGCAATCAGCGCCCGAACGAGAGCGTGCGTATGTTCTTTGAGGACATGACACGCCTTTTCAAGCGTGCAGACCCACAAATGCCTGAAGATAAGAAACTGCGTCACCTGATGCGGGGCGTGAAACAAGAACTTTTTGCGGGACTGGTGCGCAGTCCACCGCGCACTGTGGCGGAGTTTCTCAGCGAGGCAGCGACCATGGAGACAACGCTGCAACACCGAGCCCGTCAGTACAACCGTGACGTGAACATCATTGGGTCCAACGCACCTCCTGTGCATATCGGCAGCGACGTGGACGCACTACGAAATCTCATCCGTTCTGTCGTGCGGGAGGAACTGCAAGCGCTCCGGATGCCTTGCAACACAACAGCTTTTCCTTCACTGGCTGAAGTCGTCCGGGACGAGGTGCGTATGGCAGCTCAGCAAGTTGCTGACGTTCCCCAGCAGCGCGTTCCCCACCAGACGATCGACGCGAGGCCCACTTACGCGTCCGTCTTACGTAGGGCTCCCCCGCCGGACCATAGTATCAACGCCGCAGCTCCAGCAATGGAGCCGCAGGGTCCTCGCATGGAGGGCCTCGCATGGAGCCGCATGGGGCCTCACTACTCCCCTCCGCCAATCTACCAGCGACCCGTCAAGTATGGCGGCCCCGGGACCGTCGCCCCCTGTGCTATAATTGCGGGGAAGCCAGTCACCTTTACCGGGCGTGCCCGTACCGCCGCGTCAACATGCGGGGTTTTGCCTCGGAGGAACTCCACCCTCGGAATGACGAACGGCCTACTGAGATTGCAAGCGACCTTGCAGCGCGACAGTATCCCGTCACGTCCAGTTGCCAAAAGCGTCGTTCTACGTCCCCGACGAGCTACCGTTCGACAAGTCCCCACTCTTCCCGACGCCGCTCCTCTCCCAGCCCTAGCCGGGAAAACTAATACCAGCGGCCTTCGGAGGCAGGGTCGCTGATGTCGGGAAATGTGAAGATCCTCCGTCATCGTCAGGCCGACCCGACGAGATTTCGCTTGTGTCAGGTAGCGACAGCATCCGGCATACTACCTCCGATTTATGTGTAACGATTGATGGAGTGGATGTCACCGCGTTACTCGACACTGGTGCCGATTATTCAGTAATGAGCCGTGGTCTCGCCCGAGAATTGAAGAAAGTTTTGACACATTGGTCCGGCCCGAAAATTCGCACGGCGGGAAGCCACTTGATCGAACCTGCAGGCAAGTGCACAGCGCGGGTCGGCATCCGTGGTTTTGTGTATGTCGGAGAATTTATCGTGCTTCCTGAGTGTTCCAAAGACTTGATCCTTGGTCTAGACTTCCTGCAGACCAACGGCGCTGTCATTGACCTGAAAGAAGCGCGTGTTTCCTTTTCGACGAAACGAGCCGTGGCGCGCATTGAAAACGAAGATCCGGGTCTGAACGTTTTGCGTATAGTCGACGATGACGTGAGGGTTCCGGCACGTTCTAGTGTGTTGGTTCTTGTAAAGCATGACTTATTCCACGATTACATGGGCACCTTCCGCTACTACTCGAGAAGGAATTAGCCGTTGCTCGAGGACTCGTACAACTCCAGAACAGTTGTACTACTGCCCTCCTGACAAATTTTGCTAAGGAGATGCGGCATCTCGCCAAGGACACGGCTGTTGCCGTCCTTCACGATGTTACTGCCTTGCCTCATTTATGCACCACCGGAGCGAACCCTAAAGAGGAGGCCGCACCTTGTCATGCTTTGCAGACCGTTAAAATTAACCCCGACTTGAGGCCTGATCAGAGGAATCTTCTCTCGGCTCTTCTGAGCGATTTCGCAGACTGCTTCGCCACAGGCTCTAAGGTTGGTCGTACTCCTGTCGCCAAGCACCGAATCATCACCGATGAGACCACGTTACCGGTATGCCAGCGCCCGTACCGGGTTTCTCCTAAAGAACGTGACGCCATTAAAATGCAAGTGGATGAAATGCTTGCGGACGACGTGATCCAGCCTTCGACGAGCCCATGGGCATCGCCAGTGGTCCTTGTCAAAAAGAAAGATGGCACCTTGAGATTCTGTGTCGATTACCGAAAGTTAAATAACGTGACTAAAAAGGACGTCTATTCGCTGCCCAGGATTGATGATGCCCTCGACCGACTACGCGACGCCAGGTACTTCTCCTCATTAGACCTCAAAAGCGGATACTGGCAAATCGAGGTGGATCAGAGAGACCGAGAGAAGACTGCATTTGTGACGCCCGACGGCCTATACGAGTTTAAGGTGCTTCCGTTTGGTCTTTGCTCTGCACTGGCCACGTTCCAACGTATGATGGACACGGTTTTATCAGGTCTGAAGTGGCAGTCGTGCTTGGTGTACTTAGATGATGTCGTTATTTTCTCGCCTACTTTCGAGCAACACTTGGACCGGTTGCGCATCGTGCTTCAAGCACTCAAAGGCGCGCAACTAACGATCAAGCCTGAGAAATGCCACTTTGCTTTCAAGGAACTACGCTTTCTCGGTCATGTTGTCAGTGCACAGGGCGTTCTCCCTGATCCCGAGAAGACTACCGCAGTGTCAAATTTTCCACGCCCCACCGACAAAAAGGCACATCGACGATTTCTAGGTCTTTGTTCATACTACCGACGCTTCGTCCAAGATTTTTCTAAGATAACTGAACCACTGACAGCACTAACCAGAGAAGGCATACCCTTCCTGTGGGGAGACGATCAAGAACAAGCCTTCCAGGAGCTTAGAAGCCGCCTACACAGACCCCCAATACTCGCTCATTTCGATGAAGACGCCGCAACCGACGTACATACTGATGCCAGCAACGTTGGCCTCGGCGCGATACTCATTCAGTGGCAAGGCGGAATAGAACGGGTTATCGCCTACGCGAGCCGAACTCTCACGATCAGAGGCGAACTATTTGACAACGGAGAAGGAGTGCCTTGCGGTAATCTGGGCCATCAGCAAGTTTCGACCATATTTGTATGGACGACCCTTCCGTATTGTCAGCGACCATCATTCCTTGTGCTGGCTAGCAAGCCTTAAAGACCCGTCTGGACGCTTAGCTCGTTGGAGCCTCCGTCTTCAAGAGTATGACGTCACTGTTGTGTATAAGTCGGGACATAAACACCAAGATGCGGATTGCTTGTCACGCGCGCCATTGGACTCCACTGCAGTAGAAAACGCCGACGATTTTCCCTTTATTGGGGTCATTACCCAATCCCATATGACTGACCTTCAACGCAAGGACCCGGAGCTGGCGCCGCTCATCGATTATCTGGAAGGACATGGTGGTAGAGTACCCCTTGTTTTTCGTCGTGGCTTGCTGTCATACGCTTTACGAAGTGGAGTTCTCTACAAGCGCAATTTTGAAAGATCCAAAGAGACATTTCTACTCGTAGTGCCTACGCCCCTACGGCCTGACATCTTAAGCGCTTGCCACGACGAACCGTCCTCCGGCCACTTGGGAGTTAGTCGTACGCTTGCAAGAATTCGGGAGAAATACTATTGGCCAAAATTATTACCTTCAGTGCGATCTTACGTAAAAACCTGCCGTGATTGTCAACGCCGAAAGACTGCACCCGTCAAACCAGCTGGATTTCTTCAGCCGATCGCTCCACCGAAAACTCCTTTCCAACAAGTGGGGATGGATCTTCTTGGTTCTTTCCCGAAGTCAAGTAATGGAAAGCGTTGGATTGTTGTCGCGACAATATTACATTAGTGCTCAGTGGCGTCCCTTGGTGAAGCAGACACACAAAAAAGCCAGAGAAATTCCACGAAAGCATGCTGGGCAATGCACGTTTTGTGTGTTTTCCCTTCGCTTTTCTTAAGCGGTTCCTTATGTCATGATTAAGGCCAAATACCAGGTTTTGAGCTCCTAGACGTCCAACCTTGATCGGATACGCAGACAGAAGCTTCCCTGTGGCAATGCGTAGTAGCGTGTGCTTGAAGAGCTTTACCATATGACTGCATCGCTTACAGCAGCACTGACCACTGTTTGGGCGGCAATTTCGTTTAACTAGCGTGCAAAACATCAATTTAACCATCATATCTGTGAGATAACACAATCATTGATTTGCCTTCTGATCCTTTAGTGCTTAAATCTACGCCATGTATTGTTGCTCAGCGACCACTAGCCTATATTATTTATTTATTTATTTATTTATTTATTTATTTATTTATTTATTTA
>JAJIZL010016610.1:9108-35431 GCA_023969395.1 Amblyomma maculatum | reverse complement strand
TTTATTTATTTATTTATTTATTTATTTATTTATTTATTTATTTATTTGCAGGAACGCACTCAAGATGAGAGTTCCAGAAACACAAGCTCATCTCTTGCTGGCATATTTTTAGATGGCTGCATTGCCGGCATGCCAGCATGCTTTCGCCTATGTGGCCGAGTGTCAGTGCTCTTATGGTGACCGCGACCTGTTACAGGAGGGCATCACGAAATAGTTTGACTCTTTACGGAAGGTGCAGAGTCGAAAGTCTTCTTTATACTAATGCATACAATCAATTAGGCGCAAACATGCTTGTCAAAACGCTTCAGCGTTTCACTGTACTGTTCTGGCATGTACGCGTTATGCAGAACGGAGCTACTCCACCTACCATAAACAACTTCGACTCCAGTTAGATGTAGTAGTCTTACAGAAACTTTAACACCTGAACGAGTCCTTTTCTATACATCTCTGTTTCTCAGTCATTTACGAATATTTCATTGACTTCAAACAGTTGGGTATTGAGTGACTTGCTAGCATTCACTTCTTTTGTGAGCCGAGTGATGTTCGGTGAAGCTGCTGTTGCGCCGGACCTGGCTGGCACTTGAGCTTTCATTTTCCCGAAATTGGAGTAGCGCGCCGTCTTTCGCAGCGCCCGCCTCGGCGGTTCATTGGCTATTGCAAATCCATGCTATAGTTTGCCTGCGCGACAAGAGCGTGAGCTTCCCTTGTAGCGGCCGAAACCTGCGGCATTAATCGGGCATGACACCGTCGCGACGGCTTGACTGACCGTGCACGCGGGCAGCGCGCGCTATGTCCACGTGCTGCTAGCGCCTGAAGGCGCTGCCGAGGGCTTCTTTGAGAGGACGCATTCTCTAACGCAATTCTCTGTTACCAACAGCAACTGTACGCAGGTTGAAAAGTAATGAACATTTACTTCGCGTTTATGTGCGGCACGCATTTCGATGGATTCGAAGTGCAAAATACATCTGCGTGCTGTTACATCCCAAATCATGTTGGTTGGTTGGTTGGTTCATAGGAAGGGAAAGGCGCAGTATCTGTCACACTTGTGTCTGCGGACACCTGAACCGCGCCGTAAGGGAAGGGATGAAGGTGGGAGTGAAAGTGGATAGAGAGAAAGGGAGGCCGTAGTGGAGGGCTACGGAGTAATTTCGACCACCTGGGGATCTTTAACGTGCGCTGACATCGCACAGCACACGGACGCCACTTCGTTTCGCCTCCATGGAAACGCAGCCGCCGAGGCCGGGATTGTTTATTAAGCCTCGGTTTCCCAATTATTCCGAAGACTTCGACTACGATGTCTCTGTTATCCTATGTGTCACTTTGGGACCTTAAAATCTGCAACGCACGAGAAGTTAGTCGTCTTCGGATAACAAAAGAGCAAAGGTGACAAACTGCCTAAATGCAACGAAGTGATCTCGCATGAGTATGCAAGGCCGTAGATGTTCTTCTGCATTTCGAGCGTAGGCGATGTCATACATACCGCGTAAACAATACCACGTGGTGCCTAGCCGGGTTGGTGACGTCACATAAAACTCTAAGAATATTTACGCACATTACTTCTTTGGAAATTTTGAGTACGTACTATTGATGCTCAACGACGCTGTGAAGTGACCGAAAAGAAAATTCGAGATCACTTTCCTGCCTTCTACTTTAGCAATTTGGAACTAAAACCATTAAATATTTCTTTTGCTTTCCAGTTGCAGTCCAAATCAACTTTCAGCTCCATTGACTTCAGAGAAGTCCAACAACCGACAGGGCGCTTCCCTGAGACAGGCCTGGGCATTATTCACAATGCCGGCTTTCTACGTACTTTTAATTACCAACGTGATCGGTGACCACATTTGCGCGGAGTTTTCGAAGACAGTTGTGGACTACGGCGTCGACAAAGGATTCGAACTCAGCACGGCTACGCAGCTGATAACCTTCTCCTCAGTGGGCGAGCTACTTGGACGCATCGCTTTGCCTGTGCTGGCCGACATGGTGCAGTCTTGCCGCTACCCTCTGTACACGTGCAGCTTTCTTGCTCATTGTGCAGCCATGATGGCGATACCGCACATCTTTGACTGCTCAATCTTAGCTGCGTTGTCAACCCTGGTGGGGGCATCGCAAGGGTACATCCTCTGCATGAAGTACGCGCTGATTGCGTCCTACCTAGGCGTCGATCGTACAGCGGCCTGCAGCGGCTTGGTTGGCCTCGTCATGATACCACTCTCTTCTCTGAGTCCATGGATCGTAGGTGAGTATGATGGCACCTTCAGTATTATAGACCCTAATAGGGCATCACTGCAAACAAAAAGGTTAGAGGTTAAACTATCCTTGATCTATGTTCCCGAGCGTTAGAAAGCAGCCGCCGCCTCAGTCGCTGCTACTGCTGCTTCGATGTTGGTTCCCTTCCGCGGTTGGCAAGCTTCTCGGCAACGGTCACTCTGACTTTCCATTGTTCGATAGTCTCGGCAGCTTGTCACATGCGGCTGCGGTCTCTGTCTTTAGCTAGATGGCGTATGCGTATGTCGTATTTATCCATCGGGTATATGTAGGAGCGATGCCGATAGATCTTCACGAAGACAGCAGTATTCATTGCACAGAACAAGAGCGTTTTCAATTTCGGACTTGATGAAGCCGAAGATGCTTACTGCACAGCGCAAGACTGTGTTGCAGTTTTACACGAGGCATGATCGGCTGCATCGATAGCATATAATGCTCTCGTGCCTGGGCACGACGATGAAGACGCTGTTTGCTACGCAGCACGAGATGAACAAACATGCGGCGCACGAGTAGGTTACGCCATCTATGAAGCACATGAAATAAGGCGGTCGGAATAACGCGAAACTCGAAAATGAACGCAGTGAGCCATCACTCCAGAGGTTTCACCGTTAAAATTCGGTCTGCCATTTTCCTGATAACAGATGCTTACGAGCTCGCAATCAAGTGAAAAAAAAAAACGCTGTACTTGATTCGTCTCGCCTTATTCTCGCCTTCGAAAGGAGCCACAGAGGGATGGATGAAAATCCTTTATTTCCTCAGAGCCCGTGGCGGATAATGGTGGCCCACTCTACGGCCCTGGAGTGGACCACTACACTCCAGAGTGGGCCACTCCCACCTTCGCGATGACGCGATAGCGTAAGCTACCAGCCAACATATAAAGCACGCTTAAACCGAGCCGTATGAATGTGCCTGCGTGGCCTAGGGCTAACGTGAATGCAAGAGTTCGGGCAGCTGATTTTGATATCACCCTCCCATATGAAAGGAGAGGCCCGAGTTGGCAGCTCCTGCCAAACGGAATGTCAGGGAGCCGCTCAACATCCAGTTAGTGCTCGGTCATGTCAGCTGCCAGCTACCGCCTCCCACGACTACTACGACTACTACTACTTCTTCTTCTCAACGGCTCAATGTCAGTGTAACTACTGCCAAAATGCGATCTCGACGAAAGTGCGATCACGGCGAAGAGGCGAAGTGGCTACCATAGTGGGTAGCTATCTCGCTACAAAAACAAAACAGAAAAAAAGCAAATCGCCGGAGCTGCGCGATTTCGAACCCACGAATTTCTCCCGGGAAAGTGAGTACTGAATTTGAAATGGCTAATGGCGATTTCCACTGGTCGATCGGAGCTGGGCGTCCGAGCCGACCTAAAGCGCTACAGAACGAATCAGCCTTGGTCGACCAGCGGAACATGTAGAGCGCGCGGCGGAAGTAAAGCTGAGCCGGTTTCGAAAGTTGTAGCCGCATCCCAGCGCCAAAATGTTTGCGCTTGATAAATAGGCAGGAGTGCTGCCCTCAACAACTTGCTTTCACATTTTTTTAACGCTGCAGACGTTTTTCGATAGACGCACTTCGACATATTCGCGCAAAATACGGTGACATCCAGCGTCCTCTGCCGATGTCGCTGAAACGGTCAAAAACAGCCAAAAGAATCCAGCAGCATCCGGAAGTGACCGCGTCAGCGACTAGGACTTCCGGCGAGATCCGACTTCGGTCGGCGGATCGAGCTGGAGCGTCCCGAGCTGCCCCAAACGACCAGCGGAATACGCGCAACCTATCTTGGTCGACCAGTGGAAATCGAAATCGTCGTCCCGGAGCAAGAAAACGTGCTCCGTAGCGACCAGTGGAAATCGCCATGAGATTCATTTACTGATTTTAATTCGATGTGTGTGAGCCATTTAGTTGCTGCATCCACAACTTAGATGGTTTTAAAATGTTTTATAATAGCTTAATTCAAATATTGTCTGACTGCAGCCGATCGCACATCGTACAGACTGCGGCAGATTCTCGCGCCACGTATTAGACATCGTCGTCTCCATCAACTTCTATCCGCGAGAAAAAGCTTTCCCTCGTCCTACCCGGTTTGACTGCGATCCGGTTCGATTGTCACTTTTTCATCTTTGGAAAGTTGTGATACGCAGAACTCTCATATGGTCGTGTTAGCGGAACTCGGAGGTGTGCAAAGGTGTTTACGGTGTCTTTATTTTTTTCTTCGCTTTATCCGCTTTTAGCATTCTCACCAAAAGCCGTACTTGTCAAACGCAGTCCACAGATGACAAAAAGAATGGAACATTCATTACACAGTGCCTTCGTATATGATAAGTTAATTCATCATCATCATCAGCAGCCTGATTATACCCACTGCAGGGCGAAGGCCTCTCCCATATCTCTCCACTTAACCCGGTTCTGTGCTAGCTGCATCCACTTGACCCCTGCGAACTTCTTAATCTCATCCGCCCACCTAACTTTCTGCCGCCCCCTGCTACGCTTTCCTTCCCTTGGAATCCAGTTTGTTACCCTCAGCGACCATCGGTTATCCTCTCTTCGCACTACATGTCCTGCCCATGTCCATTTCTTCTTCTTAATTTCCACTAGAATGTCGTTAACTTGAGTTATTTCTCTGACCCACTCTGCACGCTTTCTATCTCTTAATGTTACCCCTACCATTTTTCGTTCCATAGCCCTCTGGGTTGTCCTCAACTTAAGTAAAACTCTCTTGGTTAGCCTCCACGTTTCAGCCCCATAGGTGAGTACAGGTAAGATGCAACTGTTGTATACTTTCCTCTTGAGCGATACCGGTAAGCTGCTAGTCATAATCTGCGAGTGCTTGCCAAATGCGCTCCATCCCAATCTTATTCTTCTTGTTATTTCCTTTTCATGGTCCGGATCTGCGGTTACTACCTGTCCTAAGTAGATATATTCGCCTACTACTTCCAGTATTTCGCTACCTAATGTAAACTCCTGTTCCTTCCCGAGGCTGTTGAACATTACCTTAGTCTTCTGCATATTGATTTTCAAGCCTACCTTTCTACTTTTCCTGTCTAGGTCATCAATCATTATTTGCAGTTCATCTCCCGAGTTGCTTAGCAAGGCAATGTCATCAGCAAATCGCAGATTACTGAGGTATTCTCCATCTAGCCTTATCCCTAACTGCTCCCATTCCAAGTCTGAATACTTCCTCTAAACAAGCTGTGAATAGTACTGGGGAGATTGTGTCTCCTTGCCTAACACCTTTCTTTATAGGAATTTTGTTACTTTCTTTATGCAGAACTATGGTTGCTGTGCAGCCACTATATATATCTTCCAGCACTTTCACGTACGGCTCGTCTACCCCCTGATTTCGCAATGCCTGCATCACCGCCGCCGATAAGTTAATTAGGTCTTTGCAATGAATTTGTCTCATCATAATTAGTGCACATATTCATTATGATGCTTCTAATAGCTTCATTGTGAGCAAACCTGCTGAGAGAGAGAGAAAACTTTTAATGAGCATATAACCAGTAAAAATTCGCAGGAGCTGGGTGGTCGGTGCCCCTAGTCCAGGGCTCCGCTGGCAGCAGCTGACTTGCGGACTAGCTGGATAATCCAGGCTTGCTGGTCCAGGTTGTCGCTGGTCAGGGCCGCCTCCCACTGCTCGTGTGTCGGGCATGGCACAAACCTGCTGACTGTTTGCCGCGAGATTGACCTAGAGGTGGCGCCAGCGTCGCTCTGATAGCGGGGATCGGCAGCCGGCGGCGCTCGCAGAATCGCACATGGCCTCTGCTTCCGAGTTTACGGCTGGGTCTGTTGACGATGAAAACGTGCCTCATGCAATGCATTAGCGGTTTATTGTTTAAAGTGTTGCGATACTGCAGAAAACAATCCGTGGATTTCGCCAATGCAGCAAAGAAACAAAATCGCGGATTTTAGGAAAGCAAGGCGCGCAACCACCCGTCTTTTAGATTTACTGGCATTGCTCGCACGCTTTTTTGCGTTGTACGGCGATCAGATGCCTTATACTTGGGCCTGAACATGACATATCTTATCGCCTTTTCAACAGCGGGCGCGTGTCTTACACGAGAGATACTGGCAAGTTTAGTGTCAAGCCCACGGAGATACAAGGTTCGTGCTCTGACCTGCAGTACTTCAGAATAAATTGAAGCAGCCTGGTTCATTATATCGTACTTGGCTCTCAGTATTAAGCAGGTTAAATGTAGAACTGACAGCGTACTGCCCGGCGGATTGCTGTAGACTGAGTGGACCTCAACTCTTGCCCAGACAAGCAGGCACAAGTATTCCCCAAAAAACTATATTACGCCGACACTGTAGAGGAGACCTCGCCACACAGGACAGCTGACTGCTCACGTGTAGAGCGGTGAGTGGATTGAGTTTGCAGGGCTCACAACAAGGCGAATGATTTGCGGCAGATAATCTGGTGTGCGCTTTGAAATTATTCTAAATCATTTTCTAAAACCGAAGAAAGTATAAGACATTTCTGATGTGTTTGATGTTTATAAATGGTAAATCAGTAGTGTAATAATTTTTTTTATTCACAATGAATTTCAACATGTTCCAGAACTTTTACGCACTTGACAAAATTTAGGACTATAATGCAGCGATTAATTTTCAATAACGTTAAAGTGAAAGCTACGAATCAGTAGCAGCGAAGACATCATAAAAACTGCACTTGGTCGCTGTCGTGTTCGGGCAAGGAATTTTGAAGGCTGAACATTTTTTATCATTGTAATTATTGTTGAGCAGTGACTTGGGATGGTTATGTCGTTTACTTCCAAAACAGGCGCCGGATATAAAACTATCCTGAAAGAAGTGGAATTCATCCTATCATGTGACTATAAATATCTATTTATTACCGAACTAAACGCCGACGGTTAAGCCAGTATGAAGCTATTTTAGTCCCCTTGTCCGAAACAACCAGTTTTGTCGAAAGACAGCCCAGTTGAAAAGGTTGGTTTGGTGTGGTTTGTGAGACTTAACGTCCCAAAGCGACTTACGCTATGAGAGACGACGTACTGGAGGACTCCGGAAATTGTGACCACCTGGGGTTCATGTCAGTGCACGTTAAAACACCCCAGGTAGTCGAAATTTCTGGGTAGTTTTATATCCGGTGCCTGTTTTGGAAGTAAACGACATAACCATTCCAAGTCACTGCTCAACAATAATTACAATGATAAAAAAATATTCAGCCTTCAAAATTCCTTGCCCGAACATGACAGCGACCAAGTGCAGTTTTTATGATGTCTTCGCTGCTACTGATTCGTAGCTTGCACTTTAAAGTTATTGAAAATTAACCGCTGCATGATAGTCCTAAATTTTGTAAAGTGCATAAAAGTTCTGGAACATGTTGAAATTCATTGTCAATGTATTACACTACTAATTTTCCATTAATGATTGTATGTGCTACCAGTGTGCATTGATCTATATGCATTATGTAATATTTACACTAACAGGTGCTGCGAAGATTCGTTTTTTAAACGTTCTAGTATTTCTCTAAAGCGAAATGTGCTCATTAGCACTGTTACGGATGCGCAGAATCCTTCAATAGAAAAAAAAGAAGAAATGAAATGCATATATGGTTTTAACGAGCCATGCGACATTGGCTATATGACGGATTATGTAAGGCCGGGCCTCGGTGTCATTGACCGCATGAATTTTTTAACGTGCAGTCAAATCCCACAGCCGAGGAACGCCTTTCGAAACGGCCGGGATCGAACCCCCCGTACTTTAAATCAGTCGAGCGCCCTAATCAACGAGACACGGCGATAGAGGTTTAACAGAAGAAAAAAAAAAGTACTGATCGAGACAACTCCATCGTGGATACAGAATGCACAGAGTGGCTTGTTCAAACTGGATTTTGCTATGCAGCAGTCTGCGGTCGCATGTTTCAGTAGTTTCGGTATTTCAAACAGAAACGGGAATATACCATTTTTGAGCGTTTGCATTGAGTTGTATTGACGGCAGCAACCTGCTTTGCTTTGACACGGCGCCTAACGACAACAGCGCTTCATTTGAGACACCACTTGCCAAAGAATCTCAAGCACGGAAGACCGCGACTGATGATGTCCTCTTCAGCGTGACATACTCAATATGGACAAGTATTTTTTTTATGGAGGGGGGGGGGGGGGGTAATAGCCTGTTTATATTTCTTTTTCAAGAAGTAGATAGGTAAGCAAAAGCATTCAGGAACCTCGTAAAAAGCTAAAAGCACTCTTGTGCACGCCACACGCGCGCACGTATAAATCACTGCGGGTTGGCATGTGTGGTAGGGTTCGCCGGTATGCCACCAGGAGGCCACCCTGGCCGATCTCGAGGCCAATAGCCACTTAGGAATCGGGCTTCATTTGAAGTGCGCTGACCGAAAAAAAAAAGCGGTTTGTACGTTCCGTAGTCAATTAGTATCGTTCTTCTCCCTTGTGATTTGTTGTACTCCAGGGCTATTCCGGGATGAAAGAGGTTCATACGACAACTTTTACCGGATGCTTGGAGCCATGAGCTTCGCGAGTGGCGTCGTGTCCTTTGCATTCTACGTCTGGAACGCAGTGCGAAAGAAAGTAGCAGCTGACAGCTACAAATTCCCCAAGGAACGGACTCAGGAGCCACCTTAGTACTCGACTTATTGTATACTGAACAATAGACATCATAGGTCAAAAAAGCCATGCCAATGGAATGCAAGAGAGCCTCACCAATTAAGTAGACTTACCTAAGATGTGTTAATAAATCTCAATTTTTTTTTTCATACTACAAGCTCTCATTTCTTGCCTACAACGCGCGACAATGCATGAAGTACTTTAAGTCACTACCTTTACGTTCATAAAATATAATGGGAAATATGCTTATGCTCTTTATCCTAGCTTGTATATGCATCCGATATTGTATACGGGGAAAATGCAGCACCTATGATAATAACAAAAAATACAGCAGATTTGCATAATTAATTAAATGCGAAGTAGGTGCGCAGCGCTGCTTATCCCTGCTATATTTTTCATGCATTTTACACTTTGTTATACTTCGTTTTGCATGAGCACGATCGGTTTATTTCTTCCTTCTTAGTGCTTCTAGGCTCTTGCGCCAGTATCAGAATCAGTACAGTCGCGTTCCCGCGGTCCTCGTCAGCGTTGTACTTCAGCATGTCCAGTGCCGTCTGGCACTGCGGCAAGCCTGCGCAGCAGTGCCAGAAGGCCCGGCTTCATCCAATACGACGCGAAGCAAACGCGTCCTCAGCTTTGCTTACACCATGTTCAGTGATTCTTATTGCAAATGCGGGAATATAGGCATGATGTATTGCATCCCTCTATGGAATGCACTGCTCTGAGCCTGAAAAATCAGGGGTGGGATCACAGGGGGAGAAAAATAAAGATTTGAGGAGAATGTAGGCAATGAGCAAAACAGATGCTCCAGAGTTTTTGCATTAACACATTCCGAGCATGAAAGAAGGCCCAGGACGAAGAAAGGTATAAAGAATATAACAGCGCAAAGAACGGGACAAAACACGGAAGGAAGAAACGCCCGTGTCCGTGTTTCTTCCTTCCGTGTTTCGTCCCGTTCTTTGCGATGATATATTTGTTATGCAGTACCAATTATCCCAGCATCTTGCACTTGTCAAGAAAGGTAATCCAAGAGCAGGAAATACTCTTGAAGGGGAGTGCCACTTAAGGCGAGGAGGTAAGCACAAGCTGCTTAACGACGCGGCGAGCGGCTCGGAGCCAAGATCCAGGGAGCACCGCACGTGCACGTCTGCTGTCCGTGAAGGCTGAGAAATTGAGGACGCGCGAGCGACACACGACTGCTCCGTCCGGAGTAACACAACATCGCCCGCTCCGCCCCCTCACTGTCAAGTTGCGTAATACGGGCGTCGTCACCTTCTCGTTCCCTTCTAGTCCACGGTGAGACGGACAGACAGAGAGAGAGAGGGAGAGGATTATGCTGCAGCTGCGCGGCCTCACCGCCTCCTCAATGTCGAGCCGCGCGACGCCAATTTCTCTTTTTCCACTTCAAGTTCACGAAGAGAGAGAGAGTGAGCGGCTTCGGACAGACATCGGTGAAATCCGTGATTGCGGCTAGTAGTGCTATGCACTAAAATCTCGTTTGGAGGGCAGTGTAGCAAAGGGCTACCAGCCATATCACCGATCCCACCGAAGTCAGCAGTTGTTACAGGAGAACTAGCAAACCTCAACGGTAGCATTAACCTGGCCGCTCGCGTTACTGCGGATGTATCAGCAGGTCCCAGTAAAAGACGTAGCGTCGTCTAACAAAAACAACGTTTAATGGGGCACCGTGATACACAACGCAAAACACACAGACTGGCAGGCATAAACTTCGGAGACAAGATCACACAGTAGGTGTCTCGGTGGCTTAATTATCATCATCGATAGGAGCGACCGCCGCCTTACATAGGGAGAGGGGGAAGTTTCAAAAGATTGCAACGCCCGTCGACGCAACATGATTAGACAGACCGCGCCGAAGCATGCAGATTGGCACCGAAGGAACCTCTTCGCACAGCTGGGTGGCTTTAGCCGCGATCAGCGCTTCTCTTCCCCAGCGTCGCACTTGAATAACGCTCGCACAAACATATGCATACACACGAAGGCACGAAGAGATCCTACATGCCGGATCATGCCGACCGGAGAAAATGTTGGGCGACGGTCTGCGCCCCGTTGAAATGACTCGAAATTCCCCGTCTTACTGAATTTTGAACTTCAATCCCACCACCACCACCACCACCACCACCACCACCACCACCACCACCACCATCACCACCACCACCACCACCAGCAGCAGCAGCAGCAGCAGCAGCAGCAGCAGCAGCAGCAGCAGTAGCAGCAGCAGCAGCAGCAGCCTTCAATTAACCCGGTACAGTGCGGAATACATTCACTAGACGCCTGCGAACTTCTTAACCTCATCCACCTTTCTACGGTCTCATCCCATGTTACGCTTTCTATCCATTGAAATACAATTTTCAGCCTTTAGCGACCATCTGTTATCCTCTCTCCGCACTACATATGTCCTGCCTCTGGTCATTTCTTCTCCTTGATTTCCACTAGAATGCCAGTAACTGGAGCTATTTCTATGATCCACTCTGCACGCTTAATTCCTATCTCTTTACGTTACACCTTCCTTTTTTCTTTCCGTAGCCCTCTTCGTTGTCCTCAACCTAAGTAGAACCCTTTTCGTTATTCTCCACATTTCAGCCCCACAGGTTAGTACAGGCTAGTTGCAACTTGTGGGCGATTCCTCTGCCCGAGGGATGCGCACGACAAATACACAGCGGGCCGTGTAACAAACATCTTTAATCTCACAGGGGGTGGTCCAAGGTGGTGCGGGGTCGTCGTCCGGGGGGCTGCAGCCTGCGGGTCGTCTTCCGTGGAGAAAAGCGCCAGGAACGAAGAGAGGAGCGAATGGAGGGCGAGACGGCGGCGCCCTTCGCGCGGGACCGGTTATCCCCGCACGAGCGGGGAGAGGGAAACAGGCAGCGCGCAGGGAGCATTGGGAAGTGGCACGGCCTTTGAATGCGCGGCGCGCCACGGGCCCTACAGATATGTGGCGCAGGGCTCCACAAACTGTTATATGCTTTTCTCTTTAGCGATACTGGTAAGCTTCTAGTCATAACCTACGAATACTTGCCAAAGGCCTTCCATCCTTCCATCCTTATTCTACTGGTTACTTCTCTTTGATGATCCGGATCTGCGATTACTACCTATCCTAAGTAGATATATTTACGTCTGACTTTCAGTACTTCTCTACCAATTGCAAATTTCTTTTTCCACAGTACAAGCGCGGACTCACTACTATGCCTAAGCCCTTTACTCCAAGGTCCAGAAAAAACAAACATGAAGAAAACGAAACAGTCACGTGAAACAACCCCTGGGTTCACCTGCTGCACAAAAAAATCACTTAAAAAAGACACCTCTTTGCTTGAAAGAGCAAGAGAAATCTTGCTGACACACTTATTGTCCGTTAAAATAAAATAAGATTCCACTATCTCTCTCGTCATCTTCTCTTTGTGGCGATACAAAATCCTAACTTTGTCAAACTTAGGAGTGCACTTCTTCTCCTTCTTCATTATTTCACATGAATGGCAATGTGATACCAGAAACGTTTTGTTCTTTCCATTTTCCAAGTTGTTCCGGTGACGAGAGAGATAGTGAAATCATATTTTATTTCAACCGACAATAAGTGTGTCAGCAAGACTTCTCTTGCTCTTTCAAGCAAAGAGGTTTCTTTTTTAAGTGATTTTTTGTGCAGCAAGTGAACCCAGGGGTTGTTTCACGTGGCTGTTTCGTTTTCTTCATGTTTGTTTTTTCTGGGCCTTGGAGTAAAAGGCTTAGGTATAGTTTTGAGTCAGCTCTTGTACTGTGGCTTTCTTTTATCTTGTCCTTTGTCTTCGTGTTCGCGCTGTTAATATTAATAATTAATAAGTACCAACTCGTCCAACAAAGTATCTTGATCACTGCTACAGCATTGCCCGTTATTTTTTCTTAGAAGATGTATTTGTCTAGCTCCTGCACAAACTAAACTTTTAGCTTATAAGACTTTTATTATACCAGTACTAGAATATGCTAACACCATTTGGTTTCCCCAGTCTCTCACTAACGTTTCAAAGATTGAAAAGAATACAGCGGGAAGCACTAAGATTCATTCATAACAAATACAAGCGAACAGATTCACCAACCGAACTAACTGTAATATCAAGAGCAAAGTTGGCGCGATTAAATTCTTATATCAGCTACTACATAACGCCTTTAACATCGACTTATCACAGTATGTTTCATTATCACATAAGCGAGAGTTAAGAAACCATCACGCGTTCACACTAACCAAATTTTCATGTCACAGTGATGCATTTAAACATTCTTTCTTCCCGTTGGCAACAAGCGAATGGAATTGCCTGCACTCATCTGATACTAAAGGTGATTCATTTTCAAGTTTTTGTTCCAAACTACAGGCCACTGTGTGAGCTGACATTATTCGGTTACAAATTTCGCTTTCTTTTTTTCGTTCGCTTGTGTAACGCACTCGACAGCCTGTTATCCCATTGTTTCGTTTTTGAACTTATATGTGTTCTTTATTTGTGAGCTGTTTGCGCGAATTTGATAACACATTTTCAGTTTTTTGTGCTTTAAGAATTGCCTAATACTGTATTTTTGTAGAACGGCTTTAATTCTTGTCATCATCTATTTGTCAATATTATGAATGTAATGCCCACCTGCTATGGTCTCAACTAGAGAGTGGCAGTATTGCAAATAAATAATTAAACTACGCCGAAAACTCGGACAGTAAGCAAGCACGACACGAACTGCACTAAGTCATGTCAGGCTCTTCTTTCTTATAAGGTCATCTGTTCTCTTATAGTAGCCCAGCAGTACTTGTACCTGTCCACATATTTGCACAAGCCTACATGCGGACAAAACACAAGGAAGCAACGATTCTGAGGCTGATTCCACGTAGAGATGGCAGGACTTGGAAAAACACAAACATTTTCAGAAAAAGAACTGTTCTTTCTTCTTCCTTTTCCCGAGGCATGGAAAACAGAAAAAAAAAAGCTGAACACTATATTGTAGCAATTGTTGCAGTACAGAACAACTGCAGCCGCTGAACGAGGGCACCGAGAGAGCTGAACCAAGAACGCGGGCAACGGGAATGGGCCTGCACTTCAACGTCATCTACTTCTACCGATTGCGCTTCTTCTTCTTTCGCTTCAATGCCCACTCCTCTGGTTGGTTGGTTTGTGGGGTTTAACGTCCCAAAGTGACTTAGACTATGAGAGACGCCGTAGTCGAGGACTGTAGCATCGCTCCGTTGTAGTGGTACACAGAAGAGCGGTGAGAAAAGACGTTCAATAGTTGCACCATGAGTCTGACATCACGGAATAGACTACATGCAGCTTGAAAGTCGGTCGGGTGGTCGCTAGTAGTATGGCTTCATTCGTACCGCAGGCACAACGTCGCTGCGCTTGCTTTTGTGCGATGAACAAGCTGGCGAGGCTGGTGCAACTTCATACGTTGCGTCACTGAGGCGGCGGACAACAAGGTAAGGGCCGAAGTAGCGGCGCAGTAACTTTTCGGACAGCCCGCGGCGACGATTGGGCGTCCAGATCCACACATGGTCGCACGTGTTGTAGGTAACGTAGCGGCGTTCAAGGTTGTTGTGGTCAGATCCACGCGTAGCATAGCATCCAGGAAGGTGGCAACCTGACGACCGGAGACTCATTCGAACGGAGTGAGCCGCGTCGTTTTTTGCTGCGCGGTATTATACTCGAAAGCTTCGTATGGAAGAATTCCGTCCCATGTTAAGTGCTTGATTTCAACATACATAGAGAACACGTCCGTCAAGATCCTGTTGAGACGTTCCACCTAGCTATTTGTCTGCGGGTGGTAGGCCATTGTATGTCTATGGCTGGTGTGCGTGAACTAGCCTGAGTAAAGCAGGCCGTAAATGCAGCTCCCCGGTCAGTAATGATAGCTGCAGGAGCGCCATGACGCAGGACGATGTTATGGACAAACAATTCGGTGACTTCAGCAGCAGTACAGTTTGCAAGTGACGTGGTCTCAGCATACCATGTCAAGTAATCTGTCGCGACCATAATCCACCATTTTCCTGCGGGTGACTTCGTACAAGGGCCGAGGAGGTTTATGCCAATTTGATGAAAAGGGGTCATTGCGGTGCTATGGGCTGCAGAAAGCCGGCTGGTTTCAGAGGAGGTTTGCGCCGTTGGCAATCGCGGCATGTTGTTCCGTGTTGTTACGTGTTCACGCACTGATGGTAGTAAATTGGGCCAGTAATACTTCAGCCAAATCTTTTCCAGTGTACAACTGACCCCCAAGTGGCCGGCGGATGTTTCATCATGACAAACGCTCGCTCAAGATCTCGGGGCGGAACTAGGATGGTACAAGCAGAAAAGTCTCCTCGTTTCTCTCAAAGTTGCGCTTGTAGAGAACTCCAGGCCGCAGAACGAAAGACTGTAGTCCACGGTGAAGCACACGAGGTACAATAGCAATAAAACCTTCCAGATGCATAATGAGTGGCGCCAACTCAGAGACAGGCCGTTGAACGTGCTCCATATGGGAGACGCTAATGGTATAAAGCATGAGGCAACCTTCGGTGATGTCTTGCGTCGCCGGTTCTATGGACGCTCGTGAAAAACAGTCCCCGTCTTGGTGCTGCCGACCCAATTTATAGGCGACCGTAACATCATACTCCTGAAATCGAAGGCTCCATCTGGCCAAACTGCCAGAAGGGCCTTTAATGCTGGCTAATCAGCATAGCGAGTGATTATAGCTGACAACACAAAACGGTCGTCCGTAAATGTATGGTCGCAACTTCCTCAGAGCGTAGATGACAGCAAGACACTTTTTCTGTCGTCAAATAGTTCTGTTCCGGTCGAGAAAGTGTGCGGCTCGTTTAGGCGATTACTCGTCTTGCGCCATCCTGCCACTATATCAAGATCGCTCCAAGGCCGGCATTTCTAGCGTAACTGTGGACATCCGTCTCTTTATTCTCGTCAAAATGAGCTAGTATTGGTGGACTTTTAAAGCGGCGACGGAGTTCCTCAAAGGTTTCGTCTTGGGCACATCCCCATACAATGGGTGCATCTTCTCGAGTCAAGGTTGTCAATGCTCAGTTAGGCGAGAAAAATATTGTCACGACTCAAGTCGTCGGTTCGGACTGAAGTGAGCGGTGTGGCAGCGGAAGCTGGACGGCAGTTGGGTGGTCGGCGTCGGGTCAATTCAATGTCGACGGCAGGTCGGAGTGAAGCAAGCGGTGCGGCGGCGGAAGCTGGGCGGCAGTTGTGTGGTCTGCGTCGGGGTGATTTAAGCGAGAGGGCAGGTGATAACTGGTCGGCGATGCGGACGACGTCGGGGCGATCTGGTCTGTGCGGCGAAACCTGGACAGGATTTCGGCGTTCGACGTCGGGGCGAATCGAGCGGTGCGGCGGTGGAAGCTTTGAGGCGAATCGATGTGCGGCGGCCTCGCCCCAAAAGGTCGCCGGAGCTAGTTTTCCCGATGAGGGCTTGAGGAACCATGGCGTCCAGCGGTATACCGTGGCCCAAAGGGCGAAGAGCAACGAGGCGAAGGCGAGCTCGACTCGCGACGAGGAGAATGTGGCAGACTACGCTGGCGGGTGACGTACTCGGCGATGTCCTGAGGCCGCTGACCAGGCCGTGGACAAGGGCTGTCGGAGGAAAATCCTCCAAGACCCATCTGGCGATAAGGGCACCGCCGGTAGAGGTGACCTGCCTCGCCACAGTGGTAGCAGAGAGGGCGGTTATCTGGAGCGCGCCAGAGATCAGTCTTCCGGGGCGCCTGGCGCCGATCTGCCCAAAGGGGCAGCGGTTCCGCAGCGTGCACAGCGACCTGAGGTGGCGTGTAAGGCGAAGGGGTAGGTAGCAGGGCTGGGCGGCGTGTGACATCAGCCTAAGTCATCCGCTGGGTGAGGCCCGGGGGTGGTGGTGGAACGACTGTACTTGTCGGTGGCGTGAGTGCGTTCTGGACCTCCTCACGGATGATGCTGGCCAGGGAAGCCACGCCAGGAGTAAATGATCCATGAAGTTGCTGGAGCTCCTCGCGAACCACGGTGCGAATGAGGTCGCGAAGGGAGCTCATATCTGCCGCGGGATTGTAGTCGGTTCGGTCAGATGGCGGTAGTGTGGAGATGGAATTCAGCGGCCGGGCGTACTGGCTGCATCGCTGCTGTAGCAGTTTCTCCATGATCACAGCTTCAGCCAGAAACGCCGCGACGGTGATGGGCGGGTTCCGCACGAGGCCGGAAAAAAGCTGGTCTTTGACGCCGTGCATCAGGTGCCGCACCTTCTTCTCCTCACTCATGGACGGGTCGGCGCGATGGCAAAGGCGCATGACGTCTTCAACGTACATTGCGAGATCTTCGTTCTGACGCTGAACTCGAGAGATCAGGGCACGTTCGGCGTTCTCTCGGCGGTCACTGTTGGCGTACGTACCGAGGAGCTGGCTTCGGAAGGCCGGCCACGTAGAGAATGTGGACTCGCGGTTCTGGAACCATGTTCGAGGAGCGTCTTCAAGGCTGAAGTAGACGTTCCGCATTTTCGCAGCGTCGTCCCAGCTGTTAGGCGTTGCGACCGTTTCGTAGTGATCTAGCCAGACCTCGGCGTCTTCAAACTGCTCACCGTGAAATGGTTTAGGGGTACGTGGGGTCTGAAGGATGAGCCAGGACGAAGGGGTGGAAGGAACAGTCATGTTACGGGCGGGCGGTGTCGTTGCTACAGCTAGGGTCTCTTCGTCAAGAGGGAAGGCCTCAGGGGGCAAGCCTCGGAGCCGTCGGCTGGTACGATGAATAGGAGTGGTCACGAGAGGCGGCCGCGTATGGTCGTCCGCAGGAAAAGGGATCATCGATGGCACCTCCACCAGTGTCACGACTCAAGTCACAGGCAGCCGTGAAGGTACACGTAGCCGAGGACCCGAGAATAAGGCCGGCTTGTAGTTCCAATCACAGAGTCCAGCACCAGCGCGCCGCTCGTGCCAACAACCACTTCGTCGTCGTCGGCACCAAGCACGGCTGTCGCGCGGCGCTAGGCACGTGGCAATATTTAACAAAGCGACGGGAATACGAGCAGAGGTCCAACAAATGTCGGAGGGCCTTCTTGTCGGTTGGGTGTGGAAAACTGGAGAAGGCGGAAGTCTTTTCGGGTTCTGGGAGAACATATTGTACGCTAACGACATGTCACAAGAAACGGAGCTTCTCGATGACGAAGTGACATTTTTCTGGATTGATAGTTATTTGCGCACACTGACAATGCGCAATCGCTGCAAGTGTTGTTCGAAGCTAGACGAAAAGATTACCACAAGGCACGACTTCCACCTAAGACCGGCTCAAACAGTGTCCGTCATGCGTTGAAACATGGCCGGCGTGGAGCGAAGCCTAAACGGGAGCACCTTAAATTCGTACAGATCGTCCGGTGTCATGAAAGCCGTTTTCTCGCAGTCTGGCTTGTCCACCTCGATCTGCCAATATTCGCTTTCCAGTTCTAAGGAAAAGAAGAACTTGGAGTCTCGGAGTCGGTCAAGCGCTCTAAGGAAAAGCAAAACCTATAGTCTCGGAGTCGGTCAAGCGCATCATCGATCCTGGGGAGTGGGTATACGTCCTTTTTAGTAAGATTATTCAGTTTTCTGTAATCAACGCGAATCGCAACGTGTTGTTATTCTTTTTCACCAGGACCACCGGCGACACCCACTTACGTGTTGACGGCTGTATAACAACGTGTGCAAGCATTTCATCGAATGACCTCCCGCTCTCTTGGCGAATAATGGTATAGACGCTGGCAAACTGGTGGCGTGACCGAATCGATGACGATACGATGCGTGGCTACCGGCGTACGTCCGACCGTGGAGCTCGTCGCGAAGCAATCTTAAAATTCAAGTAGCAGGGATGACAGAACGAATTCTTCTGATGAGGTGTCACCCGGGTTGATTTTAACTTCTGAAGGGAGTCACGTAGTGCGGCATCATCGCGAAGATTCATCTCCACTGGGCACAAATTCGGCAACCCATCCAAGTCGTGGAGGAAGGCGACGGCCGTTCCCTTGGCGAGGTGCAGAATTTCATCGATTTGAATTCGTCAGGAAAACTATCGCACAGCCGTCATTCAGTTCGACACGACCGCGCGCGATAGCCACTTCCTTCTAGAGCAACAGCGAATGGTGACTGTCCACAATACCTTCGTAGTCATGAAACCAGTCTTTCCTCACTAACACCAGCACACCGGACCGTGGTGGCAGCATTACGTCATTTTAAACAATACGCAGAGCCTTGACTCCTGGGTCTTCTGTGTCACTGTGTGCCACGACTTGCTTTGGCAAAAATGTGACTAGCGCGTCGTGTACGTCCATCACAGCACTGTTTGCCTGCAAAGCGTCGAGGCCCAGAATCGAATCTCTCGAGCACCCGCGCAAGACAACGAATTCACCGACGTAGACGAAACCGCGGATGCCGCCGATACGGGCTGTGCACCTTTCGGCCGTGCGCCAAAACTTTCCTCAATTCCTGGATGATGGCGTGACTCACAACTGAATAGTCTGCCCCAGTATCAAGTAAAGTGATCGTGTCAGTTCCGTCAATTTCCACACAAATCAAAAATAGCGCGTCGGATGCTGTCTCTACCCTGCCCCTGAGAGAAATCAGCTTACCATTGTATTGGCGGAGGAGGATCATCAGTTTTCGCGAAAGCAGCGGCCTTGCCTCCAGAGACCGCTGGAATTAGTTTTCCCGGCAAGGATTGGGAGAACGCCGCTCAAGATAGCTGGAGGGCTTGTAGTTCCTCCCTGACCATCGGCCTGATTAGGTCACGTAAAACGGCCACATCGCTCCCTAGCGGCATCAAAGAAATATGGGGGGCCAAGCATGCTTACATCCTGATTGAAGTGCAGGGCTCGTTACCCTTGAATAGGCGCGTCATGTCCTCCACGTACATTCAGCCGCTTTCGTTAGTCCGTTGGACACGGGAGTGAAGCGCAGCTTCAGCTCTCTCCCAGCAGTCTGTGTTGGGGAATGTATCTATGAGATTCCAGCGATATGTTTCCCAGGTGGACAAGGTGTTTTCATGGTTCTTGGACCGTGTCCTAGCGGAGTCCTCGAGTGCAAAATACGCGTTATGGAGCTTACGGTCGTCGCTCCAGCCGTTGTAGCGGGCGACCCATTCGAAGATGTCCAGCAAGTCTTCCGCATCTTCGTACACATCGCCGTGAAAAGATGGCGGTGCTCGCGCAGGCAGAGTCGCAGAGAACTCTTCAGCTACCGCCAACAGAGAAGTCTCCCATCAACAGGCTCAGGGAATAGCCACCATCTACCTAGCTCCCCCTACTGGGGAGCTGCACCAATCCCGATGTGGAGCCCCCAGGCCACACTACCGACAATGTACGCCGCTGTGGGAGAGTTGGTTAGGCGCCACCTGTTGCTAGCTCACCGCCTGGCTCAACAGGGCGCCGAAGAAACCACGCACGTCCCCGCAGACATCCCATCGCCGTTATAAGAGGCATCTTGAACCTCCACGGAGCACGAAAAGAGGCAAAGTAGGAACAACTGTTCAAGACACTAAACAGCGAGGACTTCACCTGCTCGCGGTAGCTGACACACACGTTCGGAACTTGGAGGAGCCCCATGGTCCACGAACGCTGGCACTGGGCCGGAAACAATCACCAACAGGGGTCCCGCAAAGGAAGAGTCGGGATGCTGTAGAGAAGCGACTCCACGTGGGAAAGGTTCTTCGGCGCGTGCTGTGAGCAAACATGGGATTACTGGCACCACCCTGGACATGCCCGTGGTCGCCGGCGTGGTATCTCTTGCCGTGACGTGCCAACCAACACTTAGAAATGACACATTGCTTTCCTGAATAGCGGCGTATCTTTCGTCGCGGCACCAGTGCGTGTCGATTGAAGGAGCGTGTTCCAGTTATGGGCCGGTCCGGTCGGGCGTTCCGCAGGGGTCTGTTCTGGGGCCTCTTTTCTTTTCAGTATTTATTAACGATATCATCAGCAATGTGTCCGTGAAAATAAAACTTTTCCCAGATGATTGCATTATTTACCATGAAATTAAACATCCGAATGACCAGTCTGAGTTAAATTTATCGCTAGCTAAAATAGAAAGCTGGTGCACAACATGGCCAATGAAAATAAATAAGAAGAAAACAGTAGCAATGACAATCCCTCGTAAAAAAAAGCCCCTAACCTTTCCCTACTCCATTAATAGTCACCTCCTAGCATCCGTTGAAAGTTATAAATATTTAGGTGTAATTCTAACCTCTGATCTCAGATGGAATGAACATGTGTTTCACATTGAAAAAAAAAGGCGATACAAAAACTTGGTTACTTGCGAAGAACCCTACGCCAGTCTACTCAAGAAATAAAACTTCTAGCTTATAAAACATTTATCAGGCCACTTCTTGAATACGCTTCAGTAGTATGGGATCCTTATACTAAGATGAATATTAACAAACTCGAAAACATCCAAAAAAAATCAGCAAGGTTTGTTTATAGCTCGTACAGTTGGCACACTTCAGCAACCGCTCTAGTGCAAAAAGCTAATTCAGATCCTCTGCAGTTACGTCACTTTTATGAACGACTGAAGTACATGCATCTTCTCTACTATTCTAAGCTAGGAATAAACCAGAAGCTATATATCGAACCTGTTGTTCGGCGCAATACGCGTGCACATCACTCTAAAAAAATGAAAGAGTACACCTGCAAAACCAACGTGTTTAAAAATTCTTTCTTCCCTAGAACAGTCAGCGAGTGGAACGCACTTCCTGCTGATATTGCAGAATGCCCGACCGTCGAGTCTATGTTATCAAAATTGAAAAATTGTTCTGGATATATTCACGTGTAGTGCTTCTTTATTACGGTTGGCGTTTCTAGTACATGTGATTTGCCGTTGGTTATCTGTTCGGGTATTTTGCTCCTGTATTGCTCCTACCATTTCCTTGCGCATGTGGTTTCAATGTCTGCTTTTAATGTATCTTTTTTTGTTTTTGTGGTCAATTTCACTGTACGAACAGCGTGTTGATGTGTTAGTATTTTAATCCATTTTTCGGTGGCAGGTCGACACCGGGAAGATTTTTTATTTCTTAGGTTTTTCCTCTTGTTAAGCTGGTTTTCCTTTTCTGCTGTGTATTTTAACAATGCATGTAATCCCACTCCTGCCTAAGGCCTTCTGTGAAGGCTGGCAGTATTTTTGAAATAAATAAGTAAATAACACAATGGGAATTCCCAAATTATGCAGTGCCTCACAAAGGATATTGAGAGGTGGGCTTCGGCATAGAGGTGATACTCGTGGGCGCCTTTAACGGGTGTATTCAGTCTTCGGATGGCTACCAGACTACAATGGCGAGATCGTGGTCGACTGAGCCCACAAGCACGGCCTGGAAATTGCCTACCTCCGGGCCGACTGCGAAGGACAGTTCACGTGGATTGCCCGAAGGTGCCGTTCAACAATAGACTATGTGCTTGTGTCGTCTAAGCTGGCAGCCAGCATCACGCAGGTGCAAATCGATGAAGACGGCTTGTTTAGTGTCGGTAGCTACCACAACCGCATTCAATTGTCTATGGCAACTACCATACACAGCACTTTCAAGATGGAGAACCAAAGCCCGGAAACACGCTATCTTCTAGTGGGCCAATGCATTTGAAAACAGAACCGCGCGCAGGAAGGTCACCACGTACGCCGAGTACGTCGGAGAGCTGCTGCGCATCATGAACCAGCACGACGTTTGTGCCACTTCTCGGGGAGGAATGCGGCGCGAAAAGTGATGGGACAATCAGGCTACCTGCGATCGGAGCACGGCGCACGGCTAACCGCCTGCATCACAGAGCGGTCAAACAACTCCCTTAAAGACTGTCAGCGTACCTGGCAAGAGTTACTTCTTCGCAAGAGAGAGGTGCAACAACTTTTCCAGGTAGAAATGGCAGCATGCAATCAAAAGCAGTTACAGGAAATCACAATAGCGGGGCGCGACGCTCTATGCAACTTCTGGGCATATGTGTTCTCCTTAGATAGGAAGCCACCATCTCATGTGCTACGGGATACTACCACAGGTGCAGTGGTCACTGAGCTTGCACAACATCTCACAGACAACCTCCACTTAGTATACGAACAGTCCGATCCCCGGGAAGAATTCGACGCTGGAGCTGGGACATGTGTACCAGCATCGTGTGGCCGAGATACTTCCGATCTCGACTCGCGGTCGTTGACACCCAAGGCATGGGTCGTCGTCAGAGGAAAATGGGAGGATAGTATCGAGGGTGTGTCGTGGCGAGCGGGCGTACAGGAGGAAGAACGGACTGTATCCTGTGGTCTCATGCCTGGCAGTGTTGAATGCGTATGTGATGAACGGGAGAACACAGTCCCAGTTTTAATGGTCTGAAGCGACGTACATTGCAAGCATATATTGGTTTGAGTTCTTTTGATGCGTTCTGTTAAACCGTTTGTCTGAGGGTGGTAAGGGGTCGAATGTCTGAAATCAGATGCGCATAAACGGAGAAGTTATTCTATTACATCGGCAATAAACTGACGGCCTCTATCACTAATCGCAACTCTCGGTGGACCATGTCGCAAGATGACTGAATGCAGCATAAAAAGCGACACTTGGTAGGCTGTAGCGGCGGTAAGAGCGGCCGTCTCATAGTAGCGAGTATAATGATCCACGCATACAACAATCCAACGATTGCCTTTTTGCAACTTTGGGCAAGGCCCAAAAGGTCAACTCCGACTTTCTCAAAAGGAGCCTTGGGTGGCACTACAGGGTGAAACATTCCGGGAGCTACACTAGTGGGACACTTGTGACTTTGACACTCAAGACAGCTGGCCACATACTGGTCAATCGTGTGGCGCATCAGTGGCCAGTAGAATAGCTCCTGAGTACGGTGCAAAGTTCTCGCCGATCCCAGGTGTCCGGAAGCTGGATTGTCATGCATGACGCGCACAATAGACAGACGGAGGCTTTCAGGTACTACCAGCAGGAACCGATGGCCCGTGTCTGAGCACGGCCGCTCGATGGAAGCGCTTCCATCGAGCGGCCGTGGTCTGAGTAAATCTTCTTGTATAGCAAGCCATCACGGGCACAAAACTGGCTGTTCGAGGTTGGGTCCTGAGAAGCTTTCAAGAACAGCTTCAGGTGCTGCTCGCTGTGTTGCTCTGTTCGGAAGATGCGAATATCGGGAAAGCTCGCAGATAAAGCAGCGATGTAATGCTCGAAGTTTTCCGCGTCACATTCTGTTGTGGCAAGTGGCAACCGCGAGAGGCACTCTGCATCTGCATGCCGTCGGCCACTCTTGTATGAAATAGTGTAGTCGTACTCTTGTAATCGAAGAGCCTAGCGGGCCAGGCGACCCGACAGATCACGGAGATTGAGCAACCAACCTAAGGAATGGTGATCTGAATTACCGCTACGAAAGGCCGTCCGTACAGGTAGCAGCGAAACCGCTGCACGGCGAAAACAATCGCGAGACACTGCTGCTAGGTGATGGTGTAGTTTCGCTCAGTCTTACTTAGAGTCCGACGGGCATAAGCAATGACATGTTCGCGGTCGTCATAGCGCTGAACGAGGAAAGCACCGATGCATACCACTTGCGTCAGTATGCACTTCCGTTGCAGCAGAAGGGTTGAAGTGCCGTAAAATAGGATGGGATGTTAAGAGTAACTTCAGTTGCCGGAAAGACGAGTTACACTCAAATGTCCACTCCAATGGAGCATCTTTATTTATTAGGCATTTGAACGGATAGGCGACATCTGCAGAACGAGGGATGAAGCGTCGGAAATAAGAGCAAATTAAGCCACAAAATCTGCGCCGCTCATTCACATTACGAGGTTATTGAAACGCGGCAACAGCTACGGTATGCTGAGGATTAGGCCGGACGCCATCACCATCGACGAGCACCAACGCCTGCCGTTCACCAAAACGGCACTTCTTTGAATTCAGCACGAGGCCAGCTTGGCACAAGCAGTTCAGCACGAGCACTAGGCGGTCGTTGTGCTCTTTGAACGTCAGGCCAAAGATGACTACGTCGTCCAGATACCACATGCAGACCTCCCATTTCAGTCCGCGTAGTATAGAACCCATGAATATTTCAAATGTCGCAGGTGCATTGCATAAACCGAAGGGCATAACGTAAATTCGAGCAGTCCATCGGGAGTGATGAAGGTGGTAGTCTTATCTGCTGGGTGAATCGGAATCTGCCAGTATTCAGACCGATGGTCTACGGACGAAAAGTATGAGGCAGAGCACAAGCAGTCAATGGCGCCATCAATGCGGGGAGGCGGGTAGCCGTCTTTTTTCGTGACTGAATTCAGGGGCGGTAATCTACACAAAATCTCCATGTAACATCTTTCTTTCGCACTAGAATTACTGGAGCCGCCCAAAGACTGCACGACTCTTGAATGACACCTTGCTTCAACACTTCTTGAACTTGCTCATTGATTACCTTGCGCTCGGAAGGCGCCACACGGTACGGCTACGAATGGGGTGCGCATATCCAGTGTCACTAAAGAGGAAAGTATATGACAGTTGCATCCTACCTGTACTCACCTATGGGGCTGAAACGTGGAGGCTAACCAAGAGAGTTCTACTTAAGTTGAGGACAACCCAGAGGGCTATGGAACGAAAAATGGTAGGGGTAACATTAAGAGATAGAAAGCGTGCAGAGTGGGTCAGAGAAATAACTCAAGTTACCGACATTCTAGTAGAAATTAAGAAGAAGAAATGGACATGGGCAGGACATGTAGTGCGAAGAGAGGATAACCGATGGTCGCTGAGGGTAACAAACTGGTTTCCAAGGGAAGGAAAGCGTAGCAGGGGGCGGCAGAAAGTTAGGTGGGCGGATAGAGTTAAGAAGTTCGCAGGGGTCAAGTGGATGCAGCTAGCACATAACCGGATTAATTGGAGAAATATGGGAGAGGCCTTCGCCCTGCAGTGGGTATAGTCAGGCTGATGATGATGATGATGATACCTTGGTGACCTCAATTTTCTTCGACAAGAATGGCACACATAAGTTGGCCCAATATGTCTTAGAATTTAAGGCGTGTGGTGAAAGCCGGAGAGTGGTTGCGCATGCCACCGGGCTGAAACAGTTTCTGTGGAGGAGGTGGCCAGTACCTAGGAGAGTCAACTGGGTAATCGCTCGTCGTGCCTGGGTACGTGGGTCGGTCATACCGCGATGGTGGACGATGGAGGCATTGTCTTGAGATTTTACTAATTTTTGGGTCGTACCAGTTTAGCCCACTGTCGTTCTATAGTAGATTATAGCTTGGGTTTGTAATTCACGTTAGTTAAGCCGGGAGTCTAGCAATGACGCTGTCACTGGCTTTATTGGCGATGTATGTACGAGTGTAGCGGCCCTACAGCTTGCGCTGAAAGAGCAGACATAAGCTCGCTCAAGCGATAGCCCTGTGCAGCCATGAGTAGGTGGTTTTGACGAGTTAAATAACAAGAACGAACTCTCAAAACAAAATCACAGTGATTTAAAATGGTTACACACTAACTCAAGAAAGCACCGTACAGGAATGGAATTTGTAGGTTGATTTTCCGGGAACCAGCGGCAAATTTTCAGTC